>CM008337.1:28106570-28117287 GCA_002525835.2 Ipomoea batatas | reverse complement strand
GTGCACTCTTGTCCCTTAGTCTGAGTATGGTACTGGTTTAATTGTGTCTCTTACAGTTAGGGCCTACTTAAGACACCTTGTGGTCTAACTCAAAAAATTTTCTACTCCTAACTTTTACTCTCTCTTACAAATTTTGGATGTAGAAACTGTTTTAGACACACAAGATGAAAATATTTTTACTCTTAACTAAGATGAAAATGTTGAAATATATATAATACATGGTTACTGAAGCACAAAGAGTCAATATTCACCTCCACTGAGGCTCGAACCCACTCCCATCATCCATGTGGAAGTGTTACCTAGGACACTGGGTGCCACTAGACCATAAGGTCTTATTACGCCAAAATGCTAAAATTAAAAAAGATGCTCAAAGCAACTTTTTAAAGAAGTCAATTAAGCCCCTCCAAGCTAAATTTGAGATTTGATTTGCATCCCTTATAATTGATTATTATTGAATACAATTACGATTGTTCTCATCTGGTATCAGAGCCATGCAAAAAGGTCATGGGTTCGAATCTCCGCGCCACCCGAAAAAAAAGACTATGGAGCCCATCAAAGTTAATCGGCCCGCACACGTGAGGGGGCGTGTTGAGCATATAATATATAAACATAAATGTGCAGTTCAACTATCAGCTTAGTGTGAGCATAAATATAATATAAACATAAATGTGCAGTCCAACTATCAGCTTAGGCTTTTAGTTGGATGGAGCACATGTTTTAATTTGGTANTCTCGTCAGCTCACATTCATAAACTGAACAAATTCACATTCTGAGTTCTGACATTCACATTCACTGATTCACAAAAATCACAAATTGAACAAACTGACCTTAAGAATAAAACCATTTGCACCCATTTAATCTGACCTACCAATCTACCATACAAGCTAAAACCATTTTTCTGTCATTCTGTGCCATACGGCCATACCAAACTGCTCACATTCATAAGTCATAATTATAAACAAATTCAACAAAGCACATACAAAAAGCACATGCATTAAATTGATTAAAAATAAAATTAGAGAAAGTATGGAAATTAGGGCAAAAATAAGAACCTGAGTACTGAGAGGAGACGAGAGGCGCTGAGGCGGTGTTCCTGCTGGGCGGTAAGCGGTAGGCAGGGACGGGAGAGGCGGCGAGGTAGAGAGCAGAGAGGCGCCGATTCGACGCAAGAGAGGCGAGAGACGGGAGAAGCAGAGAAGCGACGACTAATTAGCTCTGCGATCTGCAATCTAAAATGTGAACAGTTTTATTAAATTTGTAATGACTTACACTTATTGGCGGAATGAAACTGAGGAAATGAAAGGATAGAGAGGAGGTGAATTTACCTTTGATATGAATAGGAATCCTCGCCGGGAAACGGAGGAAGGAGGTTTTCCGGGAAGGCGAATCGACCGGGAATATGGATCTCAGTCGGGATTTGAAAGCGATCAGTTTCGTTCGGTAACCGCCAAGCGCCAAAGGCCAAACTGAAACCACTGCTCTGCTAGACTGCTACTTACGTTCAGTTACTTCAGTTGGAGTTTCCGTAATACGGAAGAGTACTCGAGTACTCGAGTGTCGTTGGTATTGTATCACAATACACAAAAGGTAATAATGATGTACAAAATTCATATTTATAAAGTACAAAAATTTATAATACAATACACAAAACACATATACATATTATATATATATATATATATATATATATATATATATTTTTTTTTTTTTAAATCTGAATAAGATATATATATATACTTTGTGTTCACAGAATCACATACACAATTTCATAACAACATAAAAATTCATAACATAAGACATAATTACTAATTTGTTCCAATTACATAATTCATACTCTTAAGGTACAAAATTTCATAATCAATACACAAAATATATACATATGAACCAGGATTCGGACGGTCGTGTAAACCTTGACCCATAGTATAAGGATTGATGCATACCTAGTCACCTTTTTGTGAAATCAAAAGGAAACTCATATATTAATCCAAAATGTTCGAATAATACAAGAAAGGAAAACAACTAGGAATAAAATCAAAATACTCAATAAACTCATTTAACAGACGACATAAAGAAATCTTTGCCACCGAATGAGCATGTAAATTCTTTTCTCTATGCACAAACTGAAATGAAACTGAACTCAATTAACTCAAGATGATGCGAATCTCCCGAATCAAAGTCCCGAATGGAGTACGAATATTGCCCATCGGCAACGCTCTCGTCACCACTTGCGCATCAGTCTCAAGAATTACTCTCTGCCATCCTTTCAATTTTATCCAACTCAACGCTTCTCGGACACCCATAGCTTCCGCACCCCAGACTGAGAAAAGACCCCAACCTTTTTCATTGCTATTCCTTGCACTAGGTCGTCATGATCACAAACTACCCATCCCGAGCCTATACAACTATTTCCAAAATCCATGGAGACATCAATGGTTATATTTAAAAACCCGAGAGGATGAGGTTCCAATTTGACTGAACGACCTCGCTGCACACTGCCTCCATCACCCAACCACCTCTCATCCCCCTGGACTGCTTTCCATGACTCGCCGTACATAAATGCATGATGTAACAAAGTTGCTGGATCTTTCAATTGTTGCTGCCACGACATGGAGTTAAGATTTTCCCATATAGCCCAACAGATAACCACTACTTTTTCAACCAAACCCTTCGACATCTGAATAAACATAGTCTACCCACCCCAAAGCCCAATGAACCAATCGTTATTGCATGGACCATGGTCCACACAGCTGTGTGGACCAAAAATAAAAAGTACATTATTTTTATACTGAAGGTACATTATTTGTGTACTGTAGGTACATTATTTTATAGTACATTATTTTTGTACTGAAGATACATTATTTGATATATACTATCAAATAATGTACCTACAGTACAAAAATAATGTACCTTCAGTATAAAAATAATGTATTTTTTATTTTTGGTCCACAAATCATGGTCCATGCAATAATTTGCCCCAATGAACATTTAGAATCCTCCAGCAAGCATGGGCAAAGTTGCAATTGGCAAAAATATGAATCATAGACTCATCTTCTACACCATACAACAGGCAAATGAAATCACATGCAACCTGCTTAAATAACAAAACATCCTTACTACATAATGTCCAGAAAAAACACTTTATTTTCGGAGGTAAGCAGTACTTCCACACTCATGTCCAATCAAAATCACTGATGACCTCACTTATTTAAGAAATCAACCTATAGGCACTATGAACAGAATACAAACCATCACTCCCATATCTCCAAAACAAAAGATCTTTCTCAAAGAAGGATGACATAGGAATACTTAAGATAAGATTCGAGTCCCTTTCGCTAAACAGACCAATCACAACCCCCCTCATCCCAATATACTAAGATAGTTTTTCAGAATGCAACCAAAACCAAAAATAAAACTGTTTTAAATCAGAAGTCATTTTCCTAATTTTCAAACACACCCTAAACTTCCCATAATAAGATTTGGGCCTACTGTATTTTGGGGTAAGTGGGCTGAATATCACGACCCAACAACAACTAAACCCTAAACCCTAAATTATATACTCTGTTTGATGCCTCTTCGTCCGTGTCTCTTTTGCAAAACCTTGCCCACCCGAATAGTGAAAATCACAGTAGCTCAGCAGCAGCTATGGTTGCCAGAGGTAATAATCTTATCTTATGCATAAATCCAAATGATAAATTAGGTTGAGTTTAATTAGTTTGAATATCTTATTCGTTTTCCGTTTCTGAAGGTCGTGGAGGCGGTGGTGGATTTAGGGGTGGCCGAGGAGATGGAGGGAGAGGTGGAAGAGGAGGCCGAGGAGGGCCCGGCGGAGGAAGAGGTGGTGGTAGTGCGATGAAGCGCGGCGGTGGAAGAGGCGGTGGTGGAAGAGGTGGAGGAAGGGGACGTGGAGGAATGAAGGGCGGTAGTAAGGTTGTCGTGGAGCCTCATAGGCATGAGGGAGTGTTCATTGCTAAGGGTAAAGAGGATGCTCTTGTTACTAAGAATATGGTCCCTGGTGAATCTGTCTACAACGAGAAGAGAATTGCTGTTCAGGTAGAATACATTTTTTTGAGAAATTATTGAGTTAGATATTTTTTGTTTTGTTTTTATTTACTGAAATCTTTATTTATTTACCTTTGCAATATATGTTGTATGCTAATATTAAGATAATAGTATTTCTTTTAACTTCTCTGTCACTACTGTGTTTGAGTTAGATTAATCACACTTAAGTATTATTTTAATATTATTTTCATCATATAGGCTTTTTTCTTCTTGTCTTTGTGTTTACATTTGGTATGAGTTTTTTCATTTTGCAATAGTCTTGACCAATTTTTAAACATGCTCTTTTTAACATAGAATGAAGATGGAACCAAGGTTGAGTACAGGGTTTGGAATCCTTTCCGTTCCAAATTGGCAGCTGCTATTCTTGGAGGTGTTGATGAAATTTGGATTGTAAGTTTTGTTGTTAATGTTGTTTGGGTTTCTTTAGTTTTAAACTTTGTTAATGATTTTCAAATCTTTTGACATATTAATTTACCAGAAACCAGGTGCCCGAGTTCTTTATCTTGGAGCTGCTTCAGGGACAACAGTCTCTCATGTTTCTGACCTTGTTGGCCCCGTAAGTTATAATGTGTTAAGTCATGTGATAGTTATAAATTTAATATTGTGTTGGATTATGTACTTATTTCATTTCTTTCTACAAATTTTGGTATAGACTGGGGTTGTCTATGCTGTGGAGTTTTCTCACAGAAGTGGTAGAGATTTGGTTAACATGGCAAAAAAGCGTACTAACGTTATACCCATCATTGAAGATGCCAGACACCCTGCAAAATACAGGATGTTGGTTGGCATGGTTGATGTGATCTTTTCTGATGTTGCTCAACCTGATCAGGTTTTTCATGACTCTCATCTTTGAAATTAGATTATTTCATCAATTTTTAGTGTTTAGTGCATGTTTACTTCCTTTACTTTTTAATAGTCACTTTGTGCATGGTTAGCTGCATTCTCCTCTGAAAGTCTTGACCTACCATGCTCCGAATACATTTGTTATTGTTTGGTCTATGATGCTTTTATGTTAATTATTTGAATCTTAACTGTAAAATTTCTTTGCTGATTGGTCTTTTCTCAATAAGTATTTTGCTAACCCACTGAATTTACCCTTCTGAATTTAATTATTTTTAGAGATTAATTGTTATTTTATATGCATGTGTATGAATGTATATGTGTATACATTCATATACACATCAATGTGGAGTATATTTTGCATTAGTGGTTATTGGGTAAAGCAAATGATGAGTTACTCGGATTCCCCTTCAAGACATCTTGGGTGATGCAAAAACCGAGTTTCTGATGCATTAATTTTTATTATTTTTATTATTATTGATTCCTTTTTTAAGGATTTTGATTAATTTTTAATGATTCTTGTTTTTAATTTTGTTATTACATTCAAGCTAGTTTTTGAGGATTTTGGTTTTGTTTTATTTTTAATTATTTTTTAATGATTCTTGGTTTTATTGTGTTGTTAGTACATTCAAGGTAGATTCAACATTAATATATGATTGATTTATAACTATGTATGTGTATCTTGTTTTGTCATCTATTTGCTTTTTGAGATTCTTCTTATCTGGTACTAGTCATGTTATTTTACCTACAATTTCTATATTAGATTTAACATGGTTTTAGCTTAATGTTCCATTCCACTGGTAGATATTTCATCAACGTTTGTTCTGCTTATATGAATCATGAAGTAGATACTTCTGCAGTAAGTTGTGTAATAAAGGATCTTTAATTTTTCCAGATGTAGATTTATTATTTTAATATTTTAGGTTTTATTTAGTTGATCAAGTTTCCATTGCTCTTTAAATTCATAAAATCTACTAGATGGACTTGAATTGCACATATTTTATCTTGTGTTACGTTGTTTATAGGCAAGGATTTTAGCACTGAATGCTTCCTACTTCTTGAAATCGGAAGGACACTTTGTTATTTCCATCAAGGTTTGTGTCTCCAGCAAATCATCTTATTATGTCTAAATTGACCGATGGGGATTGATAATACTATAGGGATGTCGATATGTCTACCATCGTCTAACAAATGACTGATTCTGTGGTTTCGTTTATTAGGCAAACTGTATCGATTCAACCGTGCCTGCCGAAGCAGTATTTGCACAGGAGGTTAAGAAGCTACAAGCAGAGCAATTCAAGCCGAGCGAGCAGGTCACGCTCGAACCGTTTGAGAGAGACCATGCTTGTGTTGTTGGGGGTTACAGGATGCCCAAGAAGCAAAAACCCAGTGCATAGATGTGTTGTCTTTCCAGCTTTATTAGAGCCTGATTGAGTTGCATTTCAGTGTTGTATTGCAATTGTAATTTTGGTCATAGCTACTATTCTCATTCTTCTTTCCTTTATCAGTTTAATGTTGTTGTTAAGTTGGTCAAAAATTGCCCATATAGTACATGGCATTCACTTGTACCTTCAAAGAATTAAATTGTTCTCTTTTTTGGTCTTACAATTATTAAATCATTTTCAATTTAATTTTGTTGTTAAGTTGGTCAAAAATTACCGCCGCCTTTGCCTCAAGCTTTCGGTTAGCAGCTTTGTCGACCTTCATGAGTCGTCACTTGTGAAGCAGCAACTCTTTAGGGTCGAATGATCAAATTTTTAACTCTAAATTTCTAATTTCATAAATCCATAAATATTGTATGAAATTTTCTTGTTAGATTATTCAAAATTAATTTGTACCTCTATGCATTTTGACATTCTTTTCTTCATTTGTGTTTTGGTATTTGAATTCTTGGTTAAAAATTGATTCTTAAAGCATTATTTTTGACTTTGAAACATTATTGTCCACTTCCAACCTGTTTATTCAAGGTTCACCGATTCTGCTTGTGACTCTAGCCGACAAAAACCACAAGGAGGTAAATCAACCTAAACCATAATCGACTCAAAGTCTCAAACTAAGAAGACTTAAAGTAATTTTATAATTACAAATTTGTATTTTTAGCTAACGGCAGTGTTTAACCCATTTGTGTAACTTTTGTTTCTATTAGAACCATTGATTTAACACAATTAATGTGTACATTGTCACAATACCTAAACAAGCTTTTTCACCAGTTTGCTTAAACGTCGTTTTCTGTCCTTTCACTGGCTTCTTTTTCACATTTCGAAATGGGATACACCCCACACAACAAGTTGTTCAAATAATACCCTCCCCAAGTAAGCACTCACAAGTCACAACTTATAAATAATAAACCAACAAATTAGGGAAGTTGCCGCTAACACGTTTTCAAGATGTATATAACTTTATCCCTATTCCTAGGACCATATAACAATTCTCTTCCAAAAATAATGCAAAAAAAAAAAAACATTATTTGACCAGACTTTATATTCTTTTTGGGGTGAAAAGGAAAATCCGCCGTTACTATCCGAAGGTGTGCACTGGGATCTCACATTGTGACCCTAGTCGGCAAATGACCACAAAGAGGTAAACCAGCCTAGGTTGCTCATTAGAGATCGGCTCAAACTAAGAATACTGGGATTTTTTTTTTGAAATAAGAATACTGGGATTCAGACTTGTGATCTTGTGGTTACAAATTTGTATTCTTAGCTATCTTGCCTGGGGTTAGCCCTACCAGAATTTATATTGTTTGGAGTCAAAATTTAAAATTTTTATACAAAGAAAAAAAATTCAATATATAAAGTACTAAAAGAGTGTGGGTAAAATTATGCACAAAGCATTGACAATAATTTTCTTAATCTCCTTCCAGTCATTTGTTATATAATGTCAATAATGATATGTTACACAAAAATTACAAATTCATATTATTCATTTTTAAAATAATTCTAATTAAGATTATTTAATAGGGGAAAAACTATATAAGTTTTGTTTGACAACAAAATTGAGAAGAAATAAGAACAAATTTCGCATTTAGTCATCTAGCTACTATTGTGCCATTGTCAAATTTAGTTATACTATTTTTAATTTTGTCACTTTACATAATTAACTTTCATTTACTTGGCACAATTAGTCATCCGTTTAAATTGTTGTCATTCCACATTTCTAGCATTTAATAAAGAAAGCTAACATATAGTTTCATCATTTAAACATCTTGTCCCTCTATGGCTCTATGTAATTTCTCGAGCTAACATATAATTTCATCATTTAAACATCTTGTCCCTATATGTAATTTCTATCCCTCTCGTATAAACCATTTTAATAAATGATACAATTACATGCTAGTCCTCATTATTAAATGTTGCAATGACAAAATTAAACAAATGACTAATTGTAACAAGTAAATGAAAGTAAAAATTGTAATATGATAAAATTTAAAATGGATGATCAAATGTGATTGATGGAATATAGACTAAGGGTAGTCAACCAACCAGTCAGCCTGGCATAGGAAGGTAGTCAGACGGGCACTCAAAGTCTCAAATATAGCACACGGACTCGGCACCCGGCTCGGGACTCGACCAGTCAACCTCAACAGTAAAAGAAGGAATTATAAAGCAACTTCTCAACTATGGAAGGATAGTCAAGGGTCACCTAAATTACCTCCTACTCCATAAATTATCTTCTCCTTCCTAAAATCACTTTTCAATCCCATTAATTAGCCTACTCTACCATAAATAACGAATTACCATAGGGATCCCAATTACCATATACTTTAACTTTTTCTCCACTATAAAAAGACCATAGTCAAATACAATGAGACATCTAAAAACACCCTCTTGATCATCCTATATCTCCCTAGAGAACACCCTTTTGTACATGTACCAAACTACAAGCACCCTTTTGTACATGTACCAAACTATCAAATATAATGAATTTTGCGTTGGCACCGCTAGAAAGGCCATGGTTTTCATCGTTCAGTTTCTACGTTAAAATTATCACGTCCCTTTATTTTATTTTTCAATTACTTGTATCTTTTTGTTCAATCGGTCAAGTTGGCCCGTCGAATGACTACCCTAATACTGCGGAAATTTGCAATATCAATACACCACAGAATCAGAATCTGTGGATCTGCAGACTGTACGTACACAAAGGCTAAAAGTGATTGGTGATTCAGCAAATTTTGTTGGTATCCAATGACAAAAGACACAATCATATACTCCGTATTACCATATTGTACTTTCTGACCACAATTATTTGGAGACACATATGATCCTATTTGATTCAAACATTGAAATCAAATGATAATTGAAATAAAATATTTTGATTGTATTTGATGAGAAACTTTTATACCTTATTATGAAATTTGATAACTATATATTATAGTATTATCATTTCTGTTTGTGTACTTTTGCTATCATATTATTGAATTCAAAATTTTAAGTAATTATAAAGTCAATTACTTTTTTCATCCTATATTTTTGAACAATTGAATAAAAAAATAGGAAGAAAAAAATGAAAATAAAAATAAAATGTCATTGTCCATGCATTAAATATGAAACTTTAATATATATACACATATATTTATGTGTGTGCGTGGGTGTATATATAATATTTTTATATATTTATATATTTTTATTTTAATTAATTAATTAATTAATTATTTGTTTATTTATTTTAATTCCAATTCTTATTTACTACAAAACAAAGAGATGCTTTTTAGGTATTTGATTCCAATTCCAATGTTTGAACCAAACACACCCTTAATTGTACTTTTAAAAAAATTCATGAGCCTAATTGTACTTTCGTATAAAGTTGGATGACCTTTTTGACCATTTTCCCAAAAATCAACAAATAAATAACATCAATTGACATTTCAAAATATGAAATGAATATCATTGTGTTTGTTTATTAATACTCTGTAATAATTCTACATAGTCAATCGTCTGAGAATTTGTACTAAATAAACTCCGCTACATGATTCCCATTTTGATCAACGGCCGCATGCAAATGTACAAATGCAATTGAATTGAGAGGTTTGGGGAATGGCTTCACAAATAGCTTGAGGATCATGATGAAAAAAAGCTTGGGTGCACTTCACACTACAACAACCCAAATCACAATTCCCATCACATAAATCCATAGCTTCCCTACACCTTTGTTGCCCTTTCACAATCGGCGCGATATTCCCAACTGCATATATCAATGCTCAATAATTCGTATATAAAATTCACAAATTAAAATAAGTTATAAGTTCTAAAATTTAAAAAAAAAACATATATACCTGATGCAAATATGATAAGCATGGAAATGAAGAGCGTTGAAGAAGAAAGAGTCGCCATTGTTAAACAAATAAATTTTGTAATAATATATTTATGCAATTGAGTAATCTTTATGCTTGGATGACAATATGTGGTTCAAGACTTCTCTACCTATTTATAATGGCAATAATGTACAACTATTTATTTAGAAATATTATATTTTACTATCAATTAGCAATCAACTTATTAACTTATTACTATAATTATGAATTAAATTTGATTTTGAATCTTAACAATTAATTTTGTCCCACAAAAAAATCATGAATTTGTTAGCTGACAGGAGAAATATGAGGGCAATATCATAGAGTATTTAGTAATTATAAAAAATATACTATATAAAAAATAACTATATACAACTAGGGGTGTAAACAAATCGGACCGAGTCAAATATTTTACTATTCGATTCGAATTCGACTATTTTAAAAACTATTTGTATTCGTATTCGATAAATATTCGAATATAAAATTTTATTCATATTCGATTAGGCTACATTATTCGAATATATTCAA
>CM008337.1:28085739-28103166 GCA_002525835.2 Ipomoea batatas | reverse complement strand
CGTTGCTAAGGATCTTGTGGTCCAGTAGCATCAAACCCTTCCCTTTATACGTGAGGTGGTGGGTTCGAGCCTCAGAAGCTGTCTTAACAGATACTGCATTCTAATAGAGTTAGTAGTATTCAAAAAAAAATGTGCGTTTTGTGAAAATTATGCATAAAAGTTATATTAAAACCTTTAAATTTAACAAATTAATATTATATATTTGTATTTTGTAACAATTATAATCACCCATCCAAGAAAAAAAATCAATTTAACTTGAATTTTTGAGTTTGCATACAAATTATTTAAATAAAACCCATGTTAGATACCTTACATTTACCACTCACAAAATATTGACTCTTGAGATCAAACATGTGACCTCTCACTTGCGAGGGCTACAGCTATGCTGCTTGACCACAATGTCTTTGACTAGTTATTCCTGTATGTGACAAGTTATAATAGGTTAACATTTGGTATTAAAAAAAACAAATTTATTAGAACTTACCACATTATGTAGTGACTTTGTTGTGAGTGGTGATGCAGTGAAATTGACCAAAATTTTTGTGAGATCGTCTCACGGATTTTTATTTGTGAGACAAGTTGGGTCAAGATGAAAATGTACTACTTATATTGAAAAATGTAATACTAATAAAAAATAAAGTGTTTTTACTTATAAAGGAAAATATAATACTTTGAAGAAAAATGTAATACTTTTACATTTTAATTTAAAAGTATTACATATTTCTTCAAAAATATTACATTTTCTCTTATTAATAACAAACAAATTTTTTGTATTAGTATTACATTTCTTATTTTTTATCTTAATTTGACTTATCTCACGGATAAGGATCGGTGAGACGATTTCATAGGGGAGTCACACAGAAAAATTTAGCATTTTCCTTTAAAGAATTACTTTGAAAATTATTTTTAAACCAACAAGGTAAGGTAGATCATAGTCTGTGATATAATTTGCTATTTTGCTCATAGTCTATTGGTCTGCCTTCGTTTTAGAGAGAGATTTCGTCTTCTTTCAAATTGTCCAATTGGACAACCACCGATTGTCACGTCCAACGATATATGACTGTATTTAAAAAAAAATTAAATAAAAAGTTAAAAACAAGCAAAAGCAAAAAAAAAAGAAAAAAAAAGAGCGCGTTAACCACATAAATATTAACTTGTTAAGTTGTACCAAAATGCAATTAAACATTTTTGTCGATTTAAAGTGTTTGAATAGAGTGTTATTTCACTTGAAACCCAATTATATGATCCCTTGTCTTAGTGTTTGCGACAATTTTTCTATAAACACGTTCAAAGTACTCTTAAAATTTTTTTGGATCAAAGGGAAGGCCAGACCGATTTCTTAAAGCAGACACCCTTATGAGATATAGTACTCCCAAAATTGCTACTGTTTATACACGTTTTGCCACATTGTTGACTCAGATTTTTGAAAGCTATCCAGAGTTGGCATACTCATTCAATGAATTGTGAAGCATCATTCTGGACCATCCGTGACTGTACCAAATTAATGTGACATTTTGCTGAATGTAAGCCTCAAGCCAAAAGTGGAATGGGAGAAGAGCCATGGACTCAAGGTGGGATACATAGTTTTTATTTTTAGATTATTTTATTTTTATAAATTTATACATTACGTTTTTCAACTTACGCTAGATTAGTCCTACGCTAAGTAGATATGGGTGTTGAAGGATGTAAATCGCGAGCCGTCTAATCAGTCCTCATTTTTTCCCTCTTGCCTGTATATTCAGCGCACAAAAAGCCATCATCACTTCTGATCAAATTTTTGGGTGAGGAGAGAATTGCCACTATTGAGGATGCACATAGGATAAATTCTATTATTGTGTAATAACTCTGGCAACTACATAAAAGAGATAAACTACATTAAATAGACTATGTGCAACGAATTGACCAAAAACATTAATAACAATAATTGAGAATTATGCTTCACCCATTCGATAATTCTTTCTATTTTTTTTAATTATAAATTTTCTGGGTTTGAGTTCTTTTTATATTTCCAAAAGAGTTAAATCCATTTTTTGTCATGGATTTGTAGGTGTGAGTTCACATTTAATCTTTTTTTTATCAGAACATTCTCATTTGGTTATAGTATTATTGTGGCATGATCATTTTGCAATTCATCCGTTAAGAAATTCATTGGAATGCTGTTAAATACAAGGACATTTCGATCTTTTGTATACAATGTACGTTGACCCGCTATATATTTTTATGTTTATTTTTTTTTGAAAAAAAAATCAATATTGAATACAAAAATGCTCTTATATTTGACAAAATTTAAACTGTTTTATTGACGGAGGACCAAAAATGATCATGTCACAATAATATTAAGATCAAAAGTGAATATTTTGAAAAAAAAAAGATTAAAATTGAACGGTCACCTATAAATCTTGAACAAAAAATGGAATTAACTATTTTCAAAATAAATAAATACACAAACGTATTTCTTGACCACAACTAGTATAGTACAAAAATGCTACCCAAAAAAAAAAAATGCTACAAAAAATCTGGTAATTTGTGATTAGCAAGTTGCAAGTTGGGAGCTACAAGTTTCTCTCTCTCTCTTTCTCTCTCTCTCTCTCTTTCTGAGAACCAATCTTTCTTCTCATAATTCAGTAACGAAATCGATTGATGGGCATCTCTCAATTTCTGTTGTTCATTCGAACCGCAACTTCCCTTCAGATATTTTTGTGTCGAGAAGATTTGGGTCAATCTTCTTCTTCATCTTCTTCTTCTTCAGTGTTCACTCCCACACAGGACATGTAAGATCAATACAATACAGTGTTTAGTATCAAATGTTAGCTTCTTTCCTAAAACTTGACAAAAAACGTTATTTTTCTGTGTTGTATCCATGGTTTTGTGTAGTACTAATTAGCTAATTTTTAATTGTATTTCTGTGGGTTGAAGCTGGAGGTTTTGAGCAGGAGTTCAAATAGCTGAGAGTGACACATGGGATTGGGGCTAATCTTTCTTGATAAAGATTCAATCCTTAAGGTAAAAACAGTAGACTTGAGATGGAATCACAACTGGGTTTGATTGAGCAGTCCTTTAATGTAAGATACTCGAGTTTGGTTAGGGATGCCCTTGATAGCTTGCCTGATAGTTTCACCATAACTGATCCTTCCATTTCTGGGCATCCAATTGTGTATGCATCTGCTGGGTTCTTGAAACTGTTTGGTTATTCCAAGGATGAGGTGGTTGGGAGGAATGGGAGGGCATTTCAGGGCCCTAAGACCGACCGGAGGTCGGTTATGGAGATTCGAGAGGCGATACGAGAGGAGAGGGCAATACAAATCAGTTTGTTGAACTATAGGAAGGATGGGACACCATTTTGGATGCTGTTTCACATGTCTCCTGTTTTCAGTGAGGATGGGAGGGTTATTCATTTTCTGGCAGTCCAAGTGCCTATTTTGAAGAGGCAGAGAAGGCTATCTGGTTGTGGGGAAGGGAGGAATGGAATAAATTTGTGTCAAGACGGGGCGGGGTTTAGGGAGCCTGTGTTCAGGTGTTGTAGGAGAGACGTTTGCTTGAATTCTGTTTCTCAACCGGGACCTGCATTATCTCAATATTCAGTTTCGGAATTGGATTATCCTGGTGCGTGATATTCAGGAATCATTATACTTTTCATCTGTAACTCGAAAATTTTTGTGGGTTAGTTTTTGGTCAATGTCTAGAATCAAAACATATGCTACTTAAACCTGGTTGGCGTGAGTGGTTGTGCACTCTCATCCTTAAGAGAGATCGAGAGTTCAAAAATTTTTTGTGGGTTATTAAGTTTTTGGTCAATGTCTAGAATCATAACATATGGTACTTAATGATACATGCATTATGTATATGCAATTTCATTTAAGTTTCTCATGTATCCTCTAGAAAAGGAAAAGAAATCATAAATGAGAAGAGCGAAAAGATAAATAAGTAAAGGAGAAAACATCAAGACCGTTGTTTTCATTGTATTGTGTCATTCATCCTTAAATTTATGTTTGTATTCCATAATGATTTGGCCTGTCAAATTGAGTAGTTTTCTTTCACCAAATTTGTCATCTATAGAACCGGAGGTTGATGATCCCTGTGAGGCAAGTGATTTAGAGAAGAGAAAATCCACAGCTGCTCTTAACAACATATTGTCTGTTCTTATGAACTATAGTGAGTTGACTGGCAGATCGGTGTCTGGAAAGAGATGCTCCCCACCCAGGGCGGGTCTTCTTGGTGCATCGTTAACATTATCTCTTGGTAGAATCAAACAAAGCTTTGTACTGTGAGTTTTTATGCATTTCTCAATTCTTTTTTTAATATGCTTTATCTCCCGAAAATGGTTGTTAACATTATACTTTTCTTCCCTCAAATATTTCTACAAACTTGCAGAACTGATCCCCACATACCTGACATGCCAATCGTGTATGCAAGTGATGCCTTCTTAAGATTGACAGGTGCCTATAATATTTCAACTATTCTCAACTGTTTGTTTAAAAAAGCTTGAGAAAAAGAAATAAAATCTATATCTTCTTAGTAATTTTTTTTTGTCTATTTTGTTGCTTTCCCTTCTTTAAGTAGGCTACAATAGAGATGAAGTATTGGGTCACAACTGTAGATTTTTAAGTGGCCTTGATACTGATTCACTCACTCAATTTCAGGTACGATCTTTCGTATAAATTCTTCATTGCTAAATCTTTTTGTGTATTAGAATCCGGGGTAATTATTCTAGAAAAGGTTTGGGGTGAATGCTGAAATGAGAAAATACTTGAAATATTTTCAACCTTTATCTTTCAGATAAAAGAATGCATTCAAACAGAGCAACTATGCACAGTACGTATCTTAAATTACAGGTTGGTTGCTGAATATACATATCATTTGATTTAGAAAATTTTTCAGCATCTTTACTCTTAAATCTTTGCTTTTTTTTTTTTTTGTTTGCAGAAAAGATAGGACACCGTTTTGGAATTTGCTGCATATTTCACCTGTTCGGAATGCTACAGGCAAGGTAATATCCCTTGTATTTCATAATCTATGAATTTGTTGATCTAGCTATTTGAACATCTAATTGTTATTGTGGATAGCTATTATTAATTACTACATAGATTAGAGAGAGAAGGTTGTGGATGGATGTTTATCTTAAGTTCCTACATTCTTATTATCTTATACACCTCTTAAAATTTTGCAAAATTAGTTACAGTTAATAGAGCGTTATTTTTTACTTTTTTTCATTTACCAGGATGAACTTTATAAGCTATATAGGAGCTAGGATTCTAATAATGGTGATGTTTCTTTGCCGATGAGCTAAATTGCATGGCAATTTCTTGTTTTTGATATAAAGTAGACCGTAGATGTGTAGATATGTCTCTAAACCCTGTTTAAACCATCTTTTCAGTGTAAAGAACACTATTGACCTGTTCCTCATTGTATTGAATCAATATCAATTGTTGCAGCTAGTGTGATTAGTTTTTTTTTTTTTTTTTTTTGGGTTAGACCACGAGGTGTCCTGAGTAGGCCCTAACTATATGAGGTACCTTTAAACCTATATCATATTCAGAATAATCCATGGTTGCACCTCGCCGGCCCAATTAATGGGTAAAGTGCTGACTATATTGGGTTACCATACAAGAGGGGGTTTTAAACTCCCGACCTCTCTTAAGAGATGAGAGTGCATGGCCACTCACGCCAATCAAACTGGTTATAAGTTGGGAGGAAACAGTCAGCATGCCACCAGTTGGCTGATTTATATCTAAATGTTCTGAAATCCACATGGAAAGATTCATGTTCCCAGAGTTGACAAAACAAGAGTTAAAAAAAAGATCTCTTCATACCTCTCTCTGTGCCCTATATGCTAGATGGCTGACCAATATGTTGACATTTCTAGCTTCTTATGTGTTGGACGGAGGCCGGTGGATGGCCAAGTCCAGCACCTTGACTCTCGAAAATGTGGCAGTATAAGGAAATAAAGTTGCGCATTAGCTACTAGCTATAGCTTTTGGCATAGTGGTAAGCGTTTGATCCTAACAAAGTGGTAAAAGAGCACTGCTCACAGGCTGTGCAGTTAAAGACTGGTAGGTGCTAGAAGGGGGGGAATTGTTGGGTGGAGGCCGGTGAAGGGCCAAGTCCAGAACCCTGCCTCTCGAAAATGTGGTGGAAAGCAATAACCGTTGCAATAGTTATTCTCAAAACCAGAAATGAAGAAAAAGAAGATAGATGGTTGTCCCTACAGTTAATAGACAGAAAATTTCTTCTGGCAAGAAGTCCTGTCATGTTGAATCTAGTTACTTAATCACAGTCTCGGTTATATATATGTGTATATTTTAAGTATAACCCAAGAGGAATCATACATGGGGCCGGGAAAAATGTACTCCGAAATCTATACTGGATTTATGTTATATATTGTCCTTCACTGGTATATACCATATCGAAATTGTTTTGACTTGTCATCTATCTGAACCATTGTGTAGGTTGCATACTTTGTTGGCGTTCAAATAGAAGATGCGGGCAATACCCAAGAGAAACATGGATTAAAACCTGACAGGAGCCAGTTCGGGACTGTGGCTGCTGTTAGGGTTGCCGTGAGAGGCTCCTCCATGAGCGCCAGCAGTTCATAGTTGTCATACGACGTTGTAACTGCTTTGTTCTGTAAGGTATTAATCACGGTTGTTGGATATATTAGGATTATTAGCATTGGACCTTTCCTCAGTGCACATTCTTTGTATATTTTGTGTGATGTGGTGTTTGAATAAAATTATGAATGATGCTTTGTTGGTCCATTATTAGTAACGATGCTGAGCCTGAACCATATTTCTATTGCTGCTTTGCTGAATTAGGACAGTAAGTTTATGAGGATAAGTTTATCCCGGTTTGCAGAGTGCCCTGTCCAAACCGAACTGTGGTCATCCCTATCAGCAATTCATTCAACAATATTTTCAAAACCGGGATAAACTTATCCCGATTCTATGAATGATGCTTTCTTGGTTCATCATTAACAGTTTTACACATTATTAGTAAAGATGATGAGCCTGAACCATATTTCTGTTGCTTCTTTGCTGAACTAGGACAGTAAGTTTATGAGGATAAGTTTATCCCGGTTTTCAGAGTGCCTTGTCCAAACCAAACAATGGTCATCCCTACCAGCAATTCATTCGACAATATTTTCAAAACCGGGATAAACTTATCCTGATTCTATGAATGATGCTTTATTGGTCCATTATTAACAGTTTTACACAAATTATTAGTAAAGATGCTGAACCTGAACCATATTTCTATTGCTTCTTTGCTGAATTATGACAGTAGTTTATAAGAATAAGTTTATCCCCGTTTGCAGAGTGCCCTGTCCAAACCGAACAGTGGTCATCCCTACCAGCAACAATATTTTCAAAACCGGGATAAACTTATCCTAATTCCCCAATACGCTTAGTTGCTAAGGCCTAAGAGCAGGTTTTCAGCTAGTACTCTATAGATACAGATTCACTTGGTAGATCTGTACTTGTAGCGAGATGCCCAGAACAGATAGTGAATGAAGTTGAAGAGGCTGAGAATGCACATGAGCCAGTAGAACCGTTCCAAACGGTAATGGTTCAAGTTTTGGCCAGAGAGCCATGGGGTGTGATTGAGAGCCTCAGTTACAGAATTGACAATGGAGACCATAGCAGAGCTGAGATAGTATCCCATGGCCAACGAAGCCCAAGAAAGCGCGGTGGCCAAGGATCTCATACTCCCCGGGGCTTCTGCGAAGAAGAACTCGAGCAGCCCCGCCAGTGTAAACAGATCAGCTGATCCCAAGAACAGGTACTGTAATGCAATCCAAAAGAAGGTAATGGGGAGCGGTTTCTTGGAGTCGAATAGCCCCGAGGTGGCTGCCACGCTCTTGCGCTTGACTTCCACCAGAGCGGCCACCGCCATGGCTATGACCGAGAGGAACAGCCCGACCCCTATGCGCTGGAGGTGCGAAACCCCCATCTCCGTCTTGGTCACTTTCCGGGCAAATGGGATCACCACGTGGTCATACACCGGGGCCAGGAGCATAATGAAGAGCACGGGGAAAACCGGGAGAGAGGCCGGGGGGACTTTCAGGGACCCGAGGCTCGTGTCCATCGTCGAAGCTTGGTGGACCGAGAAGGTCGAGAGCTGCGCGAGGCAACAGCTGAGCATGATTGTGGACCGAGAAGGTCGAGAGCTGCGCGAGGCAACAGCTGAGCATGATTGTGCAGACGAAAATGGGGAGGATTTTTATCACAACTTTAACTTCTTCCACTTCATCTACTGAGCACCCCTTTAGAACAGCCCTGTTTAGGAATCCCAGGCTTTCTGATGGAAACTTCAGTGATTGTGGTTCTTCAGTATCATCTTCTCTTGATCTGTGGATTGGTTGAGAATTGATTATAGCCATGCCCGCGTTTCTTGAATTTCTTGATCCATTATTAGAGTTGAGAAATGCAGCAGCAACAAGAACCTGCAGTATATAGAGTTCAAAGCAAGCATATATAAATATATAAATAATAAACTCGAGTCTCCAAGGAAACTATTTCATATATTATATTTCAGAGTTAATATCCGATTTAATCATAATTGTTTTTTTTTGTGTGCTTAATTGGGTCCTAAACCTATAGTCAAAAATTAAACTGGGTATATAGTGAATGACTAACTTGGTAATAATATAGGGAAAATTACGAAACTATCCTAATAGAAGTTTTTCCTAATGTAGTCCTATGCCAGGGCTTCTGTCGGTTGGATGTTAAAATCAAAGACTAAACAAAAAATCGCTATAGTCGAGAACTAAATTGGATAAAATCACTATAATCAATGATTAAATTAGGTAAAATCACTATAGTCGAAAACTAAATTAGGTCAAACCATTATAGTGGATGACTAAATTGGGTGGGTATTAATAGAGTGGAAATTATCAAACTATCCTAATACAGGGTTTAATTAGGTAAGACAAAAACTTATGTGAGACCGTCTCGCGAGTCTCAATTCGTGAGAATTCGTGAGACGGGTCGAATCTTTAATTAATGAGTTCAAAGATCCGACCCACTGATCAAAAAGTCCGACCCTTCTCACGCCCATAAAACGGTCTCACATAAGCGTTACCCCTTAGAAAAAACTGTTGAAGTCCAAACCCAATTAAGTACAAAAAAAAAAGTCATTCAAGACTACATTGAAAAAAACCAAGTATGATGTTTATGGAAAAACAACCTTAGATATGGTGGTTAGAGGGCTGCCAGAGGGCACTTTATTCCGGTAAAACTTTGAGCCAGAAAGGAAAACCGGGATGGATAGGAAGATAGCAAAGGTGGAGATTCCAAACCCCCATTGCCACCCTTTGTTGTCTTCAACCCAAACCACAAGAGTGACAGCAACGAGAGCCCCAGAAGCCAGGCAAAACACAAAGTAGTTGAAGAAAGTTGATCTTTGCTTTCTCCCTTGGGAGGTTTCTTGGTCCAACTGCTCAGCGCCGTGGGTGGGCAACGAGCCCTTTATGCCCCCCACCCCCAACGCCACCAAATACAGCCCTGTGAATAGCACTGCGGCTTTGCCACCATGGACTGCCTCGCATGTCTTGCTGGTAACATCGCACCTTGCTGGCTTTAGTGAAGCTGACCAAGCCTGCACTGTGAGTACCACTAGCCCCTGTTTCATGCCAGTATAAGTATATATTTAGTGGCAAACAATATTGCATAAGGTGCTACGGACAGACAAATTATTGTGTGGACCATAACAAAATGTACGTTTTTAATATAATAGATGTACATTATTTATGTACTAAATGTACATTATACAATCACTGTTGCAAAAATCTGGCCTAGGCGCCCCTAGACTGAGGCGAATTGCTCCATAAGCGTCCGCTTATGTGGCTGGGGACTGCCTAGCCCTAACTCGGCAGAGTTGGCAGCCAACTCGGCCGAATTTGGCCGAGTTATTAACTCGCCCAACTCACACACATGCATACATATATAATATATATAATATAATATATGACATACACTCACATACATGCATTATTTTTTTATTTTTATAGGTCGCCGCCTAGGTATCGCCTAGGCGCTATCCTACAGCCTGACTAGTGCCTACTGCAACCATGTATACAATATAATGTACATTCAGTACACAAATAATATACATTCCATGAATACAATATACATTTTTAATATACTAAAAGTACATTATTTTTATATTGAATGTACATTATTTGATAGTATGATCAACATAATAATGATTGCTAGGGACTAGTCGAGCGCCCAAGGGCTTAGCGCTTAGGCGAAAGGCTCTTAGTCTATCATGCTTTGGACTTCATTTTTTTTTAGCCAATTAGGGTTGGCCAAGTCGGGCACCGAGGACGATTAGTGAGTTGGCCTGACCCACTAAAAACTGCTTAGGGGTGAAATTCTCTCAGTTTAGGGCGCCTAGTGCTTAATCAACTAGGCTGATTCACTTCATTGAAGTTACCCTTAAAACCAGAACATATGAATAAATGTTTTAAAAATATACACACAAAATAGAAATGAATAGAAAAGATGGAAGAGTAAAAATAAATTACCAGAAGCTCAAGGAATGCACTGAGGACATAGATGTGATAGGTAGTGAAGAAAGCATCGGCCAAAAAGCCTCCGAGAAGTGCGAGCATAAAGGCAGTCCCCATGAAGGTGGTGACGGAGTTGGCCGATTGTGAAGGTGAGAAATGCATGTGTTGCGAAAGGTACAACACCAAATTGCTTGCATTTGCCAAGAATGCTAAGTTCTCCAACACCTCCACCACTGTCAATTAATAACATTGAATTAGCTAGAAGGTTTAGTTTCATTATTAAAGGCTAAATTGACCAACAACATAAGGTATTAAGAGAGTTTTAATTTATTAATGAGTGGGCAAGAGTTTTTATGTCTAGCTAGTCGAGTTTATAAGGTCAACTCATTTGATCGAATTGAGAAAAGAGTCTTAAATATAATCATCCCAAATTAAGAAATGCAACAAGAATACATTTCACATGTGGCTCGATGATTTGAGGTTTTTTCTTCAAATTTGGAATGACTTAGGGTGATTGAATAAAGAGATTTCATTTTAAACTTGTTTCAAATGGTTATTTGAAAGAAAATATATTGGATTAGGGATTACAATTGGTCGAATATTATATTTTTGAGTAGGATGACTTCAGATAATGCCTAATCTAATTAGGATAGAGAAAAGAAATGACTTCAGATAATGTCTAATAATTTTATTTTTTTTGACAAAGATAATGTCTAATCTAGTTATTAGGATAGAGAAAAAAAATTCCCTAATATTTTTTTTTTTGGGGACAAAGATAATTTGGTTATTAGGATAGAGAAAAGAATACTAGGAGAGTCACAAATATGTCAATTGAGTATAAAGTATTTGGCTGTATTCTTAATTTTGTTGTATTGTTTTTATGAAATTCTTATGAAAATTTCATGTTGTATTAAATAAATTTGTAGAACCGATGATATATTACGTACATTAATTTGTGTATTAGAAAAAAATTATTTGAATTATTTTAAAATATATTAAACAGATCGGATACAATTAATTAAACAAGCATGAGACGGGTATAGTTAATTCTATAACTATTCATGTTTTCGAATGGCTTAACGGGTGGTACCCTGTCTGTTGCATTGTCTTTCCTATACCGGATGACAAAAAGTGAGATAAAATCAGTAATCAAAGGACTAAAACTAAATAATTTTAAAGTTAAATGACAAAAATAGCAAAATCACTATATATACTAAAAATATAATGCATCCTAGAGAGAGATGAAGTTACCCAAGACAAAGGAGGCAGCCAGCATGCCACCATGTTTGCCTATGAGGGCAGGTCTTCTTCTCCAATCCACATACCCTTCCCATGCACTAATCTGCTTGTTTTCAACCATTTCCTGCAAAACAAATGGAGAGATTAAATAAATATGGAATAAAGTGATACATACAATCATAATCATATAAACTTATAGACAAATCCAAACCATACACGCATATGCTCTTCCTATGCATACATAGAAACAGAGAAAGAACACACACATATATATACATATAGATCAATCTATATCATAGAGCTAGAAAATTCACCATTGTTGTTATATATGGTAGGAGAGTCTGGTTTGATGATCAGAGAGAGTGTAGTGGGTGTATATATATATATAATAGAGGAGATTTATTTAAAGGATTGTTGGTGGGGCCTACTAAAGCAAAACAAAGTTTTGGGGGGATGATTTTTCTTCTAATTATGACATATATAATCTCATTACGCACCCCCACGCCCAGGGGAGATGGATATATAGATGGATTGCAGTTGTTTGGTTGTAAGATGTACAATTATTTTGCCCAGAAAAATGGGGAGAGATATCGGTGAATATAATGCAACCAACATTAATTATTAATGTTACGTTTTTGTTTATCTTTCACGTCCCTTATACACAAAGGCTATGTTTGGCAAACCTAGCTGAAAAGGTAGCTGAAAGCTGAAAAGTAGCTGAAAATTGAAAAGCTATAAGCTTGAAGCTGAAATCTGAAGAGCTGTTAAGCTAGCTGTTATGCTTAAAAGTGTTTGGTAAAATTAGCTTTTTGATAAGTTGATAAATGTAAAAAGACTAAAAAGGACATCTTCATACAATTTAAATAATTTTAAATTTAAATAGGTTTGTTTACATAATAAAATATAAAATAATGAAATCAATATATTTAAATAAAATATAAAGTAAGAACATATATTTGAAATATATAAAGTAAAAAAAAATATTTATAATTCATAAGATTAGTTCATACAAAAATTAATGTTCAAACATAAATATCAAACTGAAATTACAACCAAACATAATTAAAGAAAATGTCAAAAGGGTTTTAATTGAGAGGGGTAAAGGATGCCATTTATTTAAAACAATAAGGATAAAGATGAAAAAAAAGTTAAAAAGCTACTAGCTTATTTTGAAAAGCTATCCCAAGTAGCGTTTCAAAATAAGCTCTTATTTTAAGCTACTAGCTTATTTTGAGAACATTACCAAACAGAGCTTATAGCTTATTAGTAGCTTAAAATAAACTATAAGCTTCTAAATAAGCTTTGCCAAACAGAGTCAAAAAAAGAAAAATGTGGAGTCATTTCTTAAAATTTGTCAAATTTTAAAAATTATTTTAAAGAAAATTGCACACTGAACCCTAAGTTATAAGGTAATACTGAATTCAGACTTTATGTTATACACGTACATCATCATATATATATATAGGTTACTGATCACCATCTGACTTACCACCTAGAAGGAGTTGGCCATGTCACCCTACTTGTTAAGCAGCATATATCATGCAATTGACCATTTAAAACTAATTACTAAATTACCCGTGCGATGCACAGATAAATTTATTAATTATATGTTTATATAATAAAATTAAAAATAAAACTATAACCCATTATAATATTCGAAAATGTACATTTATTTGATTTTAAAATTAGTGTAAAAGTATCACTCAATTAATTGAATAATATATGACTCGTTTATCTGCAATTATCTTGAAAAAATCGATATGAAATATGATTTCCAAGGAATATTTTCAAATATTACGTAAAATTGTATCCATTATTTTCACAACAATTTATTACGCATAGTTAATATTCGAAATTAATACTATACATGATTGTATTGGATATATAATTAAAAATTATTATCAATAATACCGAATATAATTAAAAAGATTTCATGTGTGTTACATTATTTTAATTTAATGTTCGAAGTTGACCAAGAATTTCAAAGTCCAATAGGACACATTGACTACTATTTATAATATTCAACATGCTTAGTCATTACGTAGTATATCGTAAAACTTTTCGTGGTGGTCAAAGACTCAGATAAAATAAAACTATTTTCCATGGTGATGATGATGATGATGAATCTTATGAAATTGGTCGTCAAAGACTAGCAAAGAAAACTTATTCTCAATGAATCGCATTTATTAAAATAGTGTATTAATCAACCAAACAATTTTGTAATCTAACAACATAAGTTTATAATAAGTAAATATTTTATATTCAAATCTCAT
This sequence comes from Ipomoea batatas, assembly GCA_002525835.2. Lineage (NCBI taxonomy): Eukaryota > Viridiplantae > Streptophyta > Magnoliopsida > Solanales > Convolvulaceae > Ipomoea > Ipomoea batatas. The sequence goes on along the minus strand of CM008337.1, from coordinate 28,089,147 downwards.
TCTAAAAATACTGGATTGTTTCTCATTTTTAAAATTTTTGCAGTTTTTCTTAGAAAATTTTAAAATATATTCAAAATAATTACTTTCTAGTTTATAATATATATAAACTTATATGAATTTGATTGTCTTTCCTATAAAAATATTAATGCAAGTGGTATGTGACGATTTTATTAGGGGTAGGTTTATTATCTAATCTAGTGATAGTCAAAGACATTATGATCAAGCGGCATATGTGCGTGCCTCTCTCAAATGAGAGGTCACAGGTTTAAATCCTAGTGGTGGCAGTGATTCTTTGTGCTTCAATATGTTGAAAAAGTATGTATAGATAAATAATACATTGTAACAATGTCAATATGTAATACTCAAAAAATAAAATATAATCTTTTTTTTAATACTATTGACCCTGTTACATGTAGTATCTGTCCATATACTTTCTCAACCTACTGAAGCCCAACAAAGTCAATATTGCCCCCACTGAGGCTTGAACCCATGACCTCCCACTTGGGAGAATCATTTCATGCCGCTTGACCACAAGGCCTTTGGCAAATAAAATATAATCTAGTCTAGTGATATATGTAGAAGTAAACAGATAGTGGTTGTTAGAATAGATAAACATATACGTGTAGGGTTAACCCTAACTGATTTGGTCGAATAGTTGACATAATAACCATAAAATTTTAAGTTTAAATTCATGTGAGTTTTTTTGTAAATCAAATATGTATATGCTGTAAAAGTAAATAATGAATTTATTGATTTTTTAGTTTTGAATATATTTTTATAAATCTTTTTTGGCAATGATTTGACCGCTAAACTTAATAATTAATACTAGTTCGATTACTACTTAAAGAAGAATATGAATCATAAATACCATACATCTCCCTTGATTGTGTTTGACTCATCACTTGGGAGTAGATACAATTTTTATTTTTAATGATAAGATTGTAATTGTAATCATATAATCATAATCATATTTCATTTCATTAAAAAGTTAGGGAGAAGGCCACCTGATTTTTTATTTTTTTATTTTTTTATTTTTTAATTAGGGTGGTCAAAATTTGTATTCACCGGAATTATTATCATAAATGTCGCCGGAATTTTTATGACCGTTTATTCCAGATGGATAATCGACTACTGGGTTTAGATGCACCAAAATAACAAGTTTCAAGATTTAATTGCACTTTTTAAAATGAATATATCTAAACGAATAACCTCTTTTAAGTTCACCTAAAATTTAGTTTAGATCATATTTATATTTTTTTTATCTAATATTTAAAATATTTTAAGATATATTCATTTAAATGACATGTGTATATATAATTTTTACTTTGAAGTCTAATATATGTGAAATTTAAATATCCGATATTCGGACCAAACAAGTATTACGATATACGAGTAACATAATTAAAAATATCCGAATCAATAATCTATTGAGTTCAATCAAAACACGTTTTAATTTTGATAATGTGAATAATGCGAGTAAATAAGTTATGTTATACAAGTAAATGCGAGTAGAAAAGATAAAAGAGGGTAACGAGTAAAAGAAGATGATAATGAATATAATTAATATTAATGAGTAAATGAGTAAATAGATAATGGTGAGAATGTGATTATAGTGATATATAACCAAATAGATGATAGATGATTCTGTTTTCATTTTAGAAACGTTTTTTTTTTTTTAAATTTTCCAAAAAATTGAGAAATGTTTTCAATTTTCAAAATTAAAAACTGTACTAATAAACATGTTTTAGAAATCTAGAAAAATTTTCCATTTTAGATTTCATAATTCCTATCTCAATTGCTCTTCTTTTTTTCTAGACATGTGTATTTGCAGTGGATTCAACCTGCTAAGAGTCGAGCTTCCCCGTCGATGACCAAACCGCATCATCATGGCTCTGTCCGTCTTCCACCATGGATGCCGACTAAGTAAAGCCAGCACGACCCTACATATTTTTTTTGGGGGGATTGTAGATTTATTTGACATCGTCTTCATTGGTGTTTGCTGCTGTGACTTGGAGAAAAATAGTTCTAGTTCTCAATAATAGGGTGTGAAATAAGATAGTAGATATCTAATAGTTCTAGTTCTCTATAATAGGGGCTAAAATAAGATAGTAGATATCCCATTGCCAATAATTAGGGATTAATTTGGATATTCATCTATAATTAAGTGATGAAAAATACTTTTTTCTTAGCTAATGATAGGATGGCTAGAAAAGTAAGGAAGACATAAAGAAGTTTAAAAACTTTTGTAGAGAACTTGGTTTGGTTGAATTATTGGATGGTTACAAATAAGCCCCATGAGGAGTATTTATAGTCATTCCACCTCCTCAATGGAGGGTGGAGATTTACTTGATCTAATAGCTAATAATCTAACTTTAGAACTTTCCATCTCTACACAAACTAAGGGTTCTCTAATGCTCTAAAATATTCTATATAGCTCTATTACCCTATTGTTATGTATATGCTTCTAGAATATTCTACCAACTATGGGATGCTATGTACAAGTACTAGAAAAGTCCAAAAAAATGTAGCAAACTTTAGAAATGTGTAGCAGAGTTCCATGGGCGTTATAAAAGTTTAGGTTTTACTTCACTTTTACCATGAAATTGAGCAATATTCTTGATGAATCCTCTTATAATTTGATCACTTTTTTGTTAAAAAAAAAAGTAGATAAAAGTGTTCCTTGCACGGTCTTTGCTCTTGCTTCCAAGTGGCCTGAAGTGCCCTTATAGTAACTTCCTCAATGCTTATGTCCTTGCTTCCCGGCCTGTGTACAATATAAGTGTATACTGTATAGTGTTGTAGCCTCATGCAGGATGAACCATCATCCAATTTTAATAAGTTGTTTACTTGTTTATGGTGAAAGAGAAAGTATAGTAAACAAATCATATAAGTTGGCAATATGGGCTTGTCCTATTGGAGCACAAAAAGTCAGTATGGTTAGAGCACAAAAATTCATTATGGCCTCCACCAAGATTCAAACTCATGACCTCCCATATGAAAGAGTCATTACCCTGTCATCTGAGCACAAGGTGCTTGCCCATATGGAATTGAGTTCAAAATACACTTTTTTTTTTGTAACCCAGAGTTTCCATCATCGGATATAGGCACTTCTATTAGGTGGGACAGCTGGCCTTACAAGGTGGACTCGAGTCTATTATATAACTATTGGTCAATTTGTATTATAGTCCAATTTAATGACCTTAGTCCAATATAAGAATATAATACGACCTGTACTCGAATTTTCTTGAAAAAAAAAAAAGAAATGAGAAATAACTTTAGAACTTGCATTGTATGATTTGTATCTAGCTTCTGGGATAAGAAAAAGAAAAAGAGAACAGTAGTTGCGTAGACACAAACAAATTTCTTTACTTGTGGAGAGTGAAGACAGGGTAATGACTCTTTCATATG
>CM008337.1:28052672-28069671 GCA_002525835.2 Ipomoea batatas | reverse complement strand
TGTTCCTAACTCTTAGAGCACGTTTAGTTGGAGAGAATTATAATTTCGTTCTCACTTAACTTTCACATAATTCTGAAGGTAAATAAGTTTTTTCGTTTGGTTAACACAATTTTTTGATTTGTAGGAAGAAAAAAATAACATTGAGTTTTTTAAAACTTAAAATTGATGTCTGACATCTCTCTCTCGATCATAGCGTGTTTTCTTCTTCTATTCTCAACATAGAATGTCAATCAGTAGGCTAACATGAATTAAATGTGCTTTCTCAAAACTCTCTTAACTATTTTATTGCTTTCAATTCAATTCTATGGTTTATTTACAACGTATTATATAAATTTTTAAGAGCAAAATTTGAATTTGGTCGATGTGTTTTTAACAACAAAATTTGTATTATGTATAGGTATAGCGTATTTGCCTAGTAGTAGTAGTAGTTTGGACATTATACTACTTAATCATATACAATTCTCATGTATACCAAACATTGAAATTCTCAGTAATTCTATTTTTGCGAACTCAAAACTGGATTTAAATTCCTACTTTTTTCCCTCCAACCAAACGCCCCGTAGGGGATGCCAATGCCTCAAAACAATTTTTTTTTCTTTGGCTGTCTTTTACAAAGAGTAATTTCGAGATCTCCTCTACTGAGACTCGAACTCATGACCTCCCATCTAAGGGTGGCCACTACATGCCAATTGAGCACAAGGTGCTCGGCACACTTGGCTGTCTTGTTTATCTATTTTGTTTGTTTATTTTTAGTCACAAACAAATGAGTCAACCTATTATATTGCACATTTGCACCAAATAAATTATAGTCCATAAGTAAAACAGAATATTATTTAGTGACAAAATATTTGTGATGGTTACACTTATTTAAGGAGAACGAAATTGAAATTTCATAGAAAATAAATTATCGAAAAGATTAATTATATTTTTTTGTTGGTGAAAAATAAATTACTGTGAACATTGATTTTATTATTGTAAGGGCCGCTTACCAAGGTTGCAGAAGGTGCTAGTTGGACATATGGAGACGGCCGAGTAATAACAACAATAATAGGCTCTACATAGTCCATAGGCCTTAGCGTTGTCGCTGCCTGTTGTCCAAAGCTTCCAATCGTCTAGTCGCCACAACCACTCTCCACGTTGCAACTTTGCGTTTGCGAAAGAGTACTTTGGCAGATTTTTTTAGCCATTTAGGAATTTTATATTTTGGAGAAATTTCAAAATTGACTTGTTTCGCTCAAAACGACAAAATACTCTATTGACTCGGCCAAATTGTCTGAGTTAAGCGCCTAGTCAACCAACCAACTAATAAGCGCCTAGGGTGAAATTCCCTCGACCTAGGGGCGCCTAGCACCTAATCCGCGCTGATTTTTAAAACATTGAATAGAATAGAATATTGTTAGAACGTTCAATGCTTGTAGTCTTGTACAAATCTAGCTCAACATACTAGTTGGGCTTAATGGGTTTGGTGTTTAAACTGTAAAGATTGAAGAAGAGACCAACTAAAACTATGATTTGATTAATGTATTCTGTGGCCTGTTTGGTAAATAATCAGCCTATCAGCCAATTTTGGCTTATTTGACCACTATTAGTTGTTTGGTTAATAAGTTTTTTGTAACTCCAAAATGCTAAAATTCAAAAGGCTACTCAAAGCAGCCTTTTCAATTAGCTTTTTGAGAAAAGAAATTATACTAAATAGCTATCAGCTAACAGCCAATTTATCAAACAACTTTCTATAATCAGCTAATATTATCAACAAATCATACTTTCTAACCCAAACAGCCAACTCAATCAGCCAACGGCCATTTACTAAACAGGGCCTGTATGTTTTCAAATCATCAACATACCATTTGATGAGTATCTATTTTGTTGGCAAATTATTGTGTGAACCAAGGTCCAAAATGACGTTGAATTTTATGATTTAGAATAATGTACATTATGAGTTAGAATAGTGTTGGATATTACATATTTACATTGTCGACCTTCTAATAATATGAGAAGAAGATGAGCCAAAATGTCACCTTCCAATCCTAAGATTCCTATGTATTCAAAGTTGGGCTGACAACTTAAGCAACAATGTTATGGATTGGAAACTTATAAGAGCTTGTGTATGTTAAGCATATAATATAAAAAAATAAATACATAAATGTGTAGTCCAACTATCAGTTTAGCCTATTAGAGTTTTAGGGTGTGCCGTCCTCCATCCTCCACTTTCTACCTTGACTAGTTTTTGACGAAACCAGATTGGTTTCCACCGAAAACCAATCTAGTTTCTACTAGTTTCCGATGAAACCAGTCTAGTTTGTACTGATTTCTAGCAAAAACTAGTTTGGTTTCGTCGGAAACCACTCAAGGTAGAAAACAGAGGATGCCAGAAGAAAGTCGAAGAAGCATTCTTCGAAGAAGCAGTTAGATCCGAAAAATGACTTCCCAAAAGAAGGAAAAGTCATTTTCCAGAAAAACCAAGCTATTTATCCTTTGACTGAAAATCATTTTACGTTGAATTCAATTTTTCACCTTCTCCCAAACACGGGAAACCCGGAACCCTAACACTTAGACCTATTGTGCTTCAAAACATCTACTTCCCACCGACTTGCTAATCCCTAACTCTTAGACCACTTGTGCTTCAATTGAAGAAAAGAGGGATTCGGTTGTAAAATCATAGTCACAAATTGTGGACACTACAATTCTAACATGTCTTAACAACTCTTGCATTGAAATTTAACGATCAGTTCTCTCCAACATGCATTTAGGTTTCTGGATTTACGATTCGAAATGCAGAATGTACAACACAAAAGAAGAGAATGTGATCAAAGAATAATGCCATTTAACTAGTCCAAACTTTTTATATGGCATCATGGTGATAAGTTCAGAGATCTTTTTATACCTCGAAGGGCACCCCACATGAAAGTTGAAACGACGAATAGTATTACTCCAGTTATAACGGCATACTTGAGCCCGAGGTTTACCAGCAAGTTTACGAGGAGGCCAGCCAAGACAACACCTACAAAGTTCGCTGAAACCGCAGACCAGAATGGCATTTCAAGGACCGAAGCGATAATAGCTCCCGTCCAAGCTCCAGTTCCGGGGAACGGTACGGCCACAAAGAGCATCAGACCGAGCCATCGAAATTCCTCCACGGGACCCGCCTTCTTCTTTGTCCAATCCAAAAACATTTCCAGAAACCGAGAGGCTGACCGGTTGTTCTGAACCAGGAAATTTGCGAATCTCTTCAAGTAAAGCTTGATGAAAGGCACCGGAACCATGTTCCTACAATCGCAACATCAACACTTACTCATTATCGAACCTAAATCATAGTAACAGCTCCCTAATATACACATTATTAGCACCGAAACAAAAAGATACCACTGCTCAACTTGTAAAGACTATCAGCTACAATCTTATGCCTTCCTAATAACAATTAAAATTTTGTTATTGCTTGAATTTAACTACTAATTCTAACCTTTCAAGTGCTGGTTTCACAGAATAAATCTTTAACTTTAAGTCTGGTATTTTCAGAATAAATCTGAGCCCATAATCTATCACATTATACTACAAAGGGATTAATTGAGAATGCTCATTCAAACATACATTCACATAGAATAAGCACATTTCACTTTAAAACACTTGATAATCAAAGAATTGCAGAAATTATTTCATGGGCTCAAAACTGTTAGCATCAAACGCTTATCACTATGTAAAAAGCTATAACTTGTAGCGAATGCGCAAGGTGCTGGACTTGACCTTCAGGCCTCCGCCCAACAATCCTTTAGCCACTAAACAATTCCCCCTCCGGATCAAGCCCTTACCACTACCACCAGGCCAAAAGCTATAGCTCGTAACGAAGGCGCAAGGTGCTGGACTTGACCCTTCAAACCTTCACCCAACAATCGTTTAGCCACCAAACAATTACGCCTCGGGATCAAACACTTACGGCCAAAAGCTAGAGCTCATAGCAAAAGCGTAACTTTATTTCCTTATACCGCCACATTTCGAAAGGGCAAGAGTGTGTTGGAGTTGACCCTTCAGGCCTCCGCCCAACAGTCTCCTAGCCACCAAACAATTCTCCCTCAGAGATCAAGAGTTTACCAGTACGCCAAAAGCTATAGCTTATAGCGAAGACACAACTTTATTTCTTTACATCGCCACATTTTCGAGCAGCAAAGTGCTGAACTTAGCCCTTCCGGCCTCCACCCAACAATCTCCTACCAACTAAGGTGTTGGACTTGACACTTGACCGGCCTCCGCTCAACAAGAACATATTTGCAAGGTGTTTATCACATTCTAATTGAATACTCATGGGGCATTCAAATTACAGAAAGAATTGGGCAAATGTGAGACTAACCCTAGAACAGACAACACAGTGAGGGGCAAAGGCTTTAGCTGCAACCAATAACCCACAGGAATTGCCCCACGAAGCTCAAGCACAGGCAATGTAGCCAAGGCAAATACAACAATCTCATCTTTCCACCCCAAACCCTTCAAAGCAGTAGCCACTTTCACACCAAACCCCGAAGCTTTGATAGAATCAGCCGCAGCCTTAGCCTCCCCAGAAACTGCAAACAAACAAATCGATACAGAAGCCCAGAACAAAACCCAGAGCAGGGATTTCGCCGGCTTCTCCTCATCCCCCAATAAGCCCTCCTTTTCAATCGCTTCAATCAAATCATCCGTGGACGCTCTTGGAACTATCAATTTGGGAAATTTTGAGTTCTTGGGATTAGCAAATTCATGAAATGTAGCGAAATACTTGGACTTCAAGTGAAATTGTCCGTTCTTAACCGGAAAAAAGCTAATTTTGGGGAATGGTAGTTTGGGTTTAGAGCTTCCATGGATGGCATTCAAGAACGCCGGCGAGTGTGATGATAAAGAAGTGGCCATTTGGTGAAAACAAGCATAGGATAGGATATTCAAGAAATGGGAAATAAAGTTTACATTTTTAACCACTCTCTTGTACGAAATCTTAGGTAATATCGGTATCCTTGGAAGACTGAGAAGTACGGAGTGATAAATGGATATACAAACAAAATATAGGGAGGATAAGCCGAGGAGATGTTTCCACTTTCCAGTTCTTGAAAGTGCAGATTTTGCCAGGGTAAATTTGAGTTAATCTCACAAATGCCTTTCAACTATCCCAAAATATCAATATTCATCTTTTAACTTTTACTTACACCAAATTAAGTCATTATCTTTGCATATCTTACATGTTTTAGTCATCTTTAACCATTTTCTCATAGCCTCTCTCAAATTATTTGTATTTAAATGCAACGTTTGATATTAGCGTTTTGAGAAAATAAAATTCTTTCAACGAAACACCCCTAATAAGAGCATTTAAGGCTCCTCAATGCCTTGCCTAGGGTAAGTTGAAATTATTCGAGTCTTAACACTTCTTATAAGCATCAATGTTTCATTATCACTTTTCCCACAATAGGTAACTAAGGCTCCCCTTATTTTTTTACCGTATACAGAGAAATGTTTGATACCACTGGATCACAAGGCCCTTGGTTATTATTATTATTATTATTATTATTATTATTATTATTATTATTATTATTATTATTATATGTCATCTTACACATTAACTCTAACGTTAAATAATTAATTTTACCAAATATTTTTTACAAACTATTGATACAATTTGCTGTGCAATCCGCTATCTGCCTATCTACTAATTGCTAACCACTGATTGTCAAATAAAATCATAGAGGGGATTCAATTGAGAACGCTCGCTCTAAAAATTTATGAATTTATCTAAACTTTCGATTTGTGTTGAATTGTTGGTCTTGTGGATCATGTTTTTTGAAATAATTTAATCTTTTTAAAATTTATAAATAACTCACATTAGACTATTTCTAAATTTTGAATTGCAATTGTGTTCCAAGTTAATTATGAATAAATTAATGGATGATTGCTTGAAAATAGGATAAGGTTATTTTATAATTAATTAATCCGTGGTCACTTTTTACACCAAGTTCTTATTTGATCTGAAATTTATTGATATGTTAAATTAAGCTTAAGCATGATTTTTCCCCGCAGAAAGTTAATGCGATTCGAACAGTATTGTACTTTGAGGAAGTAAACAATGGAAGAAAACGAAAGATTCGAAGAAAAGCAGGAAGAAGAAGAAGAGATATGGAGTTGGGGAGCAGGCACAGAGGGTCAGCTGGGAACGGGGATGCTCTCCGACGAGCACTGCCCTCAGCTCCTCCATTCTCTCTCCTCCTTCTCTCCCATCTCTCTCCTCGCCTGCGGCGGCGCTCATGTCTTCGCCCTTACCTCAGGTCTCTTTCCCTTCTATCTACATCCATGGACACCATTAATATTTTATTCATCATGTATTTCTTGGTTACCCAAAATTCAATTTTTTAAATAAAAACTACTTTGCTGTAATGATGTCTGTTGAAACTCAATTGTTATACATGGGTAGGGTTCATATTGCATTGTGAACCTGATACAAAAATTCTTTACTTTCAGTTAACACATTTTATACTTACCGTTAAATAAATAATTTGATAATTGCTGAAATATAATACGATAGCTACTAGAAGCTGTAAACTACAGGTACAGAATGTGTCATACAAAATCTGAAGGTTATTTTTGGACCAGGTTTACAATGCAAGGTAAACCCTAGTCGACCATGGTATAATTTGCCGTTGAAACTGATGTAGTAAAAACCCTGATAGTAGAGAAAGAAAAGAACATAAAAGAGCTGAAGGAATATATATTGCAGATGATTATACTTTAAACTCTGTTGTCTTATTCTTGTCATGACAAAGTTTGTCCAAAAGCCCTTTATATAGGTGTATAAGGCACTATAAAGTATGAATTTAGATGCACAAAATTAGGATCCTTCTAGGATAGGATGTAGAGCAGATGAAATATTCAATAGTAAATAAATTAAAATAATCAGAATTATGTTGGTCCAACAAGATTGAGTTGAACTCCAAAAACGACAATATTAGAATTTGAATCCTGATTGTTGGAGGGTTGCAGGTGGAAGAGTGGTGACATGGGGTAGGGGTACTTCCGGGCAATTAGGCCATGGGGAAGCTGCTAACAATTTGCAGCCTAAGGCTATAGAGGCTTTGGGAGGCTTTGTTATAACACATGTTTCTGCTGGTTGGAATCACTCTGGTTTTGTTTCAGGTATCTTTTATCTCACCTTCACCTTATCATTTGCTTATTCAAATCTTCAGCTTATCGAACTTTTAACTCTTTCTGTGCTTTTTCACTGTGTCATTTCATTGAATGTGCTAATTTTACTTTACAAAGTTTGAGAAGTTCTATGTTTTGTTCTATTTGATCTATGACTAGAAAATGTGCTTATAACTTGCTTTTGGATTTCAATTTGCTCTGTTGCTAGATAACGGTAACCTTTTCACTTGCGGTGATGGTACATTTGGGCAGCTTGGTCTTGGGGATTATTTATCGCGGTCTTCTCCTGTAGAAGTATCATATTTGAGCGCTAAACATGTCAAGCAAATTGCTTGTGGCATGCGCCATTCACTCGCTTTGATCAAAGGTATAATTGTGTCAACAAAGTAATTATTTATTCTCTGTTTATTTTGCAGTACGTGAAGCAAAGTAAACAGTTCCGCTCCTAAGATGTTAAAGTGTGATTGTTAGTTCGTACTGAGCTCATCATTTGTTTCATTGCAAAACCTTCGCTCACATCCCTAAGTATATTAATATAAAAATGGGCTTCAATGAAGGGTTCTTATTTCAATTCAACAACACATTGCTTTATGAACTGAAAATGGTTAATCCAGGTGAATCGGGAGATCGAGTTTTTGGATTTGGGTCTGGAAAGCGTGGTCAACTGGGTATATCTGATGATAAAGTAAAATCGGTAGCCATTCCTCAGGTCACGTTGGGCTTGGAAAACCTTAAAATCAACGCCATTATTGCAAACGGAGACCATAGTGCAGCAATATGTGGTAAGTTTCTATGGTGCAAACTTTAGTCTCAGCTGTAATGTAATCCTCCCTAATTGGCGTCAACCTTATGCAACTCTTACTTATTCTTTGCACACTGCACTCCGTGCTTTTTTTTTTATTTCCATCGTGTAAGCTGATGGACATTTGTACACATGGGGAAGAAGCTTTGGCAGTGACTCGGATATGTATATGCCCAGGTGTCTTACAGTGAGCTCATCGTTCTGCAGTGCTGCTCTAGGATGGAATCATGCTCTAGCGTTAACAGGTACCTGATAGAGTGATACTTAAAATAATCAATTCTGTTGAGCATATATAATATATAAACATAAATGTGCAATCCAACTACCAACTTAGACTTTTAGTTAAGATGGAGTACATGCTTTAACTTGGTATCAGAGCCAACCCCAAGCCAAAAGTCATGGGTTTGAATATCTGCATTGCTCCACGCGTTGCTTGGAGCCCGTCAAATCGGCTTGCACACGTAAGGGGATGTTAAATGTGCAATCCAACTACCAGCTTAGGCTTTTAGTTGAGATGGATGAGATGGAGCACATGCTTCAATTAATTTAACCTTCTACTGTGTTAATATGAGGAAAGAAGTAAGAGATGTTGTACTATTACATGTTCATAACAGGCTTTTATTTATTTATTTTAAATTTTTAATAAATAATGTACAGGTGATGGGGAAGTGTTCATGATAGGTGGCTACAAGATTAAGCAAACATCTGAAGATGCAGGTTCATGGCCTTCATTTATTCTAATAGGATAAGTATCATTTGTGGTTTTCACGTGATAATAATATTTCTTTCCACTTGGGTTATTGCTATCTGTTGATGAATCTTTCCCGTACTTCAATAGGAAGAAAACCAAAAACTACATCTGTTTCCTTTGTTAATCTATCGGTATTGTTAAGAGTCCCACTTTGAAAATATTAGAGAGAATATATGGGTTTATAAGGCCATAAGTTAGACTAGTTAATTTATTGGATTCAGTCCTTTAGTGTGGTTTAGTCCATGTGCATTATCGCCTAGTTGACTGACCTTGGTATTGGTGGTGTCCAAAGCTTTCGTTCCAGGGGAGGGTTCAATCCAATTTCAAGTGAGCAACCACATGTTTTCTTACGTTTGTTTATATGTGCAGGAAATGGAGAGATTGTAAAAAAGATTGATGCTCTTGATGGGATAAAGGTTCTTCAAATTTCATCTGGAGCTGAGCACTCGGCCTTGGTAACAGGCAAGTATCTTACACGATTTGAGAATGAAAAAAGTCGTTTCTCTACTTTTTATAAATCAATGTATTGGTTATTAGTGTATCGTTTGACCTATGTAGACGATGGATCAGTAATGACATGGGGATGGGGGGAGCATGGTCAACTTGGCTTTGGAGATACAAATGATGAAGCCGGGCCCCGAGTTGTGAGTTTGAGTCATGAGCATACTAAGAAGCCATCTATCGCTAAAGTTTACTGTGGCAGCGGCTTCACCTTTGTTGTGAAGAAGCATGCAGGGTAAATTATCATAATTAAATTACTGCATTGCAACTGGATTTTTAAGCTTTTAGAACACTGTGAATACAATCTTGGATTCTTGGTGAGGTGCCTTTTAGTGTATTCTGTTTTATACATCAGAAGCAGTATTGTTTTGCCTCATAAGTTCTTGTACTAGTTGTAGTGTTGTACCAAAAGTGGTTCCATTTTGGTTGGAGACGGGTTGATGGTGTGTTCTCGGTTCGTGAAGCGGAAGCTGTGGGGGTTCGGGAGGTGTTGAGCTGGGTTAAACAGAAAGGCTGGGATCGTGTCATTGTGGAAACCGATGCTCAGGTCGTCACAACGGCTGTTCGAGGAGGTGTGCATAGTGGTCCTTATGGTTTGGTTATTCAGGATATTACATGTCTTTTAGAGCAATTGAATTTGGTTACTATTCAGTTTGTTAAGCGAGAAGTTAATATGTTAGCCCATGCCATTGCGAAGAGATCGGTAGATGCTTCGTCTATGGCCGAGAAGGCTTTTTTTGATTGTATTCCTCGTTTTATTTCTTGTATTGCTCGTTTGGATTTTGAGGAGATTTAATATATCGTTTTTGGTTTGGTTTTTCAAAAAAAAAAAAAAAAATTGATGGTGAATGCCATGATAAATTGATGAGTTCCATTAAAGTAGAGTTGATTGCATGTTTGGTCCTGGGGAGTGGGGACCAATACCATAAAAAATATGCCTCAAATGGAACACTTGTGAGCAAAGTGTACATGCAAGGGCGGAAACCTATAGACTGACAAGGCGACTCGTAGTTTACCTCCTCCAACGACTCTTGGGTAGAGATTTTGAGAGCTTAGGATTAGTCTGACATAAGCTGGAAAAATTAACGTATCAAAAAAAATGCCTCAAATGACTAAAAGTGTCACACTTTCAAATTTCAATAATTAGAAGCCAAATTTGATTGATTTTGAACTCAAAGACCAAAAGTGAAAAAAATATTCCTTTCACATTTTATATGTATTATTTAGAGAAAATTGCACTTTTCGTCCCTAATAGGGTAATTGTAAAATTCGTCTTTGAGTGTTAGTCATGCTCACTTTTCGTCCTTAAGTTATCATTGGCGTTGCACTTTTCGTCCTTCTTTTCGTCCTTGAGTTATATTAGTAAATGGACGAAAAGTGCAACGTCAATGATAACTTTTTTTTAGTACTACTGACTCCATTACGTCAATGATAACTTAAGAACGAAAAGTGGGTATATTCAACATTTAAGGACGAAATGTGTAATTTTTCTTATTATTTATTATTCACTAATTAAACCAACTCTTTCTTTTTCTAATCAATGTTAACGAAACTAGACACAAAATAGAACAGAGAGTAATAATCTAACTATCTAGAGACTAAAATTAGAATTAACCCTATTAAATTATCTCAATATTCAAAATCCCTCCATTTGAAACCAAAGGGGCATTTAGCAAAGTTTGTTCTATTTTATCAAACCAATTGTAACAATCCTGTGTCAAGGTCAATACCTGAAATACCAAACATTTCATATCATAATGTGGACTAGGTTAAATTCACTTACTCTACTAAGAATAAATAGTACAACTAAAAAGTTGAATAGAAAACTAATGTTACAATGTTTACAGATACAGTGTAGGTAGGAGTTTCCATCAGTCGCCTATTACTCTAAAATATATTCTGAGAATGTTTTTGCACTGATAGTTGTTTCAGTGCAAGAAGCTGCTAACCTAGTAGTAGTACATCCATATGTACAGAAAGAATGTAATTGAATCAGCTCGTGAACTGTAAACATGTTGGTTTTACGTCGCTGCAGAAAGAATAGTACAAAAATTTAGTATGGAAGTTGATATTCTGTGTGAAATCCTCAGAAAAGAATCAACCATCCATCTGGATTTACTGCAATGCACCTCCACTGCTGATTCAATGCCCAGAGCCTTCCAATAACAAGCTTTTATGTGATGATGAGTAGATTATTTTCATGTCCATGGTTGACAATGATGGGGCGTAAAGGATCAACCCTCCATTTGCCATCAACAATGAACTTGAACTGCAAATGAAATGCAAAGCTCAATATGTTGAGCATATATATAATATAAAACATAAATGCGCAATCCAACCGTCAACTTTGGCTTTTAGTTGAGATAGAAAGCATGCTTCAATTTAGTATCAGAGCCAACCACATGCCAAAGGTCTAAAAAGAGACTATGGTCTATGTGTTGCTTGAAGCTCGTTAAAAGTGTTGAGCATATCATATATATATCATATATAAACATCAATGTGCAATCCAATTATTAACTTAGACTTTTAGTTGAGATGAAACACATGCCTCAATTCAATATTCACAACTCAAAAGGAGAATATATATACTGTCGAAACACAACACAGTAGAGATGATGACCTACCTCATATCTGCCGGGATACAACAGCATGGTCACAGAAAAAATACCAGCACTTGATTTCTCCATCTTCCTCTGCAACCACTTTAACTGTACTATTATAATACCAATCAAGGAATGGGATTATTTTTCATTAAACAAATTATAAAAGCTGATAAAATATCTACCATTGAAACCCTTTAAATCTTTACTTCAGGAAGGGTGTATACTTGACATTGATAAAACCAAATTATAAAAGCTGATAAAATATCTACCATTGAAACCCTTTAAATCTTTACCAGTTAGTTGGGCTCATCATAATGCTGATGGAGAAAAACAAAATGAAAATTCAAAGATTCACAATTAACGAAACAAGGAAATAGAGGTGTTGTTGATAGTAGTACTAGAGGTGCTTGAGGAAGAACTCTCATCAGAGGTGTTGGAGATAGTAGAACTACTCAAAGACAAAATAATTCTGGTAAAAACAACTTATCAAAAGGACTATTATTATTATTATTATTTTTAATGTAGCTCCTTGTCACCAGAAATCTGCCAAGATAATAGGCATTTTATTTGCCCTGTTATCATTGTAACCATATTATGACAGGAATAAACACTTAGCATTCCGCTGGTCCATTCAAATGAAACAAACCTTGCTGCTTTTATGCTATTCTATCAAGCATCCTCAAGTTGTGCTTTAAACTTAGCATGCCTTAAGCAAAATGAATGACTATGTGCACAAAAAATGAATGAACATGATAATCATCTCAATCTGTTACATCTTTGGCTACTCTAACCATTGCATAAGCACCATCAAAGAAGGGTTGGAAATTCACAAGAGTTTGCACTTCAATTAAAGCAAAAAATGCTTCTTCTTCCTAATAAGTCTAGTGAAGCAAAATCAAACCTGAGATGTCCAACCGTCAAAAGAGCCTGCCAGAAGAACTTCTGAAGCTGAATTGGGCCAAACAATATGCGTAGTACGCAGAAGCTGTGTAGCTAGATAAGCGCCACTAATTTTATTCTGCTTCTTTTCCATCGTCTTTTGTGCATCACTGAAAATGTACGGTATTAAAGTACTAATTAAATAAATGTATCCTGACTTATTCCAGAGTACACAATGAAATTTAAGATATCATCCATACGTAGTTGCCAATGCCATTTTCCCCTCAAGTACTGTTAGCTTTGCACGTATTGACCGCAATCTCATCTGGGCATGCATGAGCTGATTCTCCTGGAACTCCAATGCATCAGAAAGTTTTTGCAAATCAGTAGGAGAGCTTCCAATAACCTGAGGAAAATATGCAGGAAATCACTTCAAAAGACTACCAGACAACTTATTTGCACGCAAGCTCTAATTTTTATTTCAAAAGATTGGTTGTCATGCATAGGCTTAAACACTTGGAACCATATTTTATTTCTTCTTTCTTCTTTCGTCCTTTAAAAGAGGCTTTCCATACAGCATGTTTGGTGCATGGAATGAAATTTGGAGAAATTGAAATCTCATCCTCCTCCTGTCCAGAAAAGACTCAACTACAAATTTACAGACTAACAATCCCAGTCTTATTCTGCCCCCTAAAACCCATATCCATAGAAACCAACAACCCCTACAAATGATCTCATTGCTTCAACAAAGGGATTAATTGCCAGTTTCCTTTAACAAAGATATCTAAACTGATCTGGAGTTCTTTAGCTAATTGTGTTAGGAACAGAGCTTGAGCTCATTTTGTACAGTTGTAAGACTGCTTAAACAATTTGAAAGGAATACATAAGAACCAAAATACCAAAGTGTCAATGTCCAATACTTGGCCAAAAGTGATATGCATCATTGACTAGGGTTATTTACCAAAATGGAAAATTGGAGGATTTTCTGGAAATAAAAAAGGAAATCGGAGAAGTGGAAATATGGAAAATGGAAAACTTGTTTACTAAAATCAATTCTTGGTGTTTTACCTCTTTTGAACTGTTTTCTTCACTCTTGAACCTTATCAACTGAAGCGCCGAATTAAGCTCGGCTTCTAGATGCTGTATGCGAGCTCTTATGTCTTTGTGATTGGCACCACTCTGTCTGTGTAAATCTCCTGTACCATTTTCAGTCACTACAACTGAGTGGTCTATTGAAGTTCTTTTACCTTCTTGATTTCGACCAAAAGTAATCTCTGCAGCTGCACATTTTAGGTAGAATGAATGAATAAAAAAGAGAGGAAAAACTGATTTATATATATATATTCATGCCAGGTTTCAAAGGATGGTAATTAGATGAAAGGAAATAAATACGTTCAAATTCTGCATCCTGAAAGCCAGCACGTTGAATGCTCCAAGTTCTCCATGAATCTGATGCATCAGTGATGGTTTGTCCTAGATTACTCCTGCCTATTTACATCACACAAAAGTTGAAATCTTGTGTTTTAGAATTTGGTGGCACAGATAGTCTGCATCAAATGAATGAAACAAAATCTGAAGTATCACAGGTGACAGGCCAACAAGTTCTCACAAAAATGCCAGGCTCATGAAAGCCATGCACCATAACCCTTGTAATAGTTCAACTAGTCCCATTAAAAACTGCTGAAATGTTGAAGTTAATTATGTCCATCCAGATAATATTATACAATGAATTTTTTTTTTTGAAGATTGTGAAATCATCACTAAACAGCATTTAACCCCCATCAACTAATCGATTGTTCAAACCATTTAATTTATTCTTAGACACAACAACCACTAGCTAAGTGTAAGCAAAACATACCCACAGCAGTGGTCATGACATTCTGATCATTCCCATCATCTCTGTTTAAAGCCCACTTTCCATTGCTAGATTTGTCTGAATTCATATCAAAAGATGATTTTCTGTGTTTCTCTAATCGCCTCAATATGCCCTCAACTCCACTATCTTCCTCTGCTCCATTTTCTCTGAGCCAAAGGGGGAACAACAGAAAGAAAATAACTCAATAAAAACTAGTTATAAAAATTCTTACCAATCTAGAATACATAACTAAGCCGTAGGAGTAGAGAATAAAGCCTACAAATTCATGAAGACTAATAATACTTTTCAAGTTTTTTTTTCAATTCCAGCAATAAATTAAGAGTTAATTGTCAAAGAATTATCAATTATTACAAAAAGAACATGTGAATTATTGAACAAAATTACCAAGGTTTATCCAAAAAGCATTTCCCATGGCATGCATTCTTCTAATAACATGAAATATGATGAAATCAACAAGATGGATATTAAGAACTGAGTCATGAAAACATACAAAATGATTTCAAAGTTTGATCCATCCATATACCCTGTAAACCTCAAGATAAAGTCCTAAATAGGAAGCTCACAATGATCTACCAGAAGAAGACACACTTTCAGAAGAAGACACACTTTCAGAAGAACCATTGACACAGAGAGAGTCCTCTTCATTGTTGTCAAATGCTCCATTATCTTGACAGCTCTTGACCCTCCTTCGAAACTCCTCCATATCAAAATCAATATCAACTGCCTCAGCTTCTTGGACCTCACTTTCATCATCCTCTGAATCCCAGCCAAGCAAGAACCACCCGCCTTTCCTCCTAATAGCCTCAACCAAATCAAATCTCCCCGCTTCCTCCAACTCTTTCCTGGAAGGGAACGCCCCAGGCTTCTCGGAATCCCTCATGAACTCCAATATCCTCGCCTCCAGCTCCGCGTCCCCTTCCGCACTCGCCGACCCTCCACCCCCACCACACCAACAACAAGAATCAATACCCCTCCCCTTCCGCCTCAGTTGGACGCCCTCCTGTTTCTTCGTCGCCGCAAAACTAAATACCGGGCACCGGAGCTCCAACCCGCGGCTGAGCGCCAACACCGAAGAGCGACGGACCGAGGATTTCAATTGCGGAGGAACACAGAAATGTGTTGGGGTCCTGATGAGCGACACCATTTCTCAGGCATTTCGTCGAACACAATGAGCGCGGTGGTGGCGAATATGGAATGAAAGCCCCAAGAAGAAGAAGAACCGAGCAGTGAAGCAACGAACAATCCTGTACCGAAAAGCGTAGCGTGCATTAAATGCGTAAGCATGAGTTTTCGTTCTCTGATTGATTGTTTATACTAATTTCATTCTCAGGTATTTGTGTTCTTTACTTCATCTCAATAAAGTAATAGTTTCCCAATTCCCATAACAATATTACTTTGCCTACCGTTGCGGGTTATGGATTAGTTATGCCGTTTGGAGGGCAAGAACGGTTGGATACTTCCATTCTAAATTTCTATTTTTAATCCCACCCCCATAAACCAATTAAAATACTTCGCACCGATGATCTGTTTGAAAACTCGAAAAATGACGTTTAGAAGTCATTTAAAACAAATCGTATTTAGCTATTCAAATAAAATAAATAAATTCAAAGTAAAATATTTATTCTTGTCAATAAAAAATGTTCATTTTAACAAAAAAATGTCTTTTTAAATGTTTAGTCAGAATATATTTTATGAGTTCTTTATTTTTTCGTATTTCTAACCTCTCTCCAAGCTAGTCAAGATGGAATCTGATTGTCAAGTTTTAGTTTTTAACCTTTTCAATTCTTTATCGAACCGATCTTATGTTGGAACCATTATAGCTTACTATTTTCATCTTTTACAATCATTAGCTAGTTCTGTGCTTTACTACGCCCATAGGAACATTAATGTGGCTGCTCATGCTTTAGCTAAAGTTCTGTCTCACTCGGTATGGTATGATGTACCCCTGACATTTTGAGTGCTTTAATCTAAAGTTGGGTTGTTTGCTTTCAAAAAAAAAAAAAAAAACTCTCCAAGCTAGTTTATGGTATATGTCCAAATTTTCAATACACAAAAATAATTCAAAATTTAAAATAGTACAAATGTAAAATGGTGTTGAGAGAACACTTTTTTCAATAAATAGTGTTGTTATCCTTCGTAATATGATGAGATAGACAAATTTCTTATATTTATAAAAGAAAAAAATAAATAAATAAAATTGATAGATTTTCAATCACTTAGAAAATAGATATCATGCATCCCCTATATAAGATTTACTTTTCTTAATATCATAGAATTAGATTCCCAATTGACCTGAAATTGCACCAATTTGAGAATAATTTTCACACTTCTTAAATTCCCAATAAAATTTGAGGTCTTCAAGTTACCAAACACATCTTAGGGATAACAATTCAATCCGACCACCAACGGAGAAAATTAGTCCATACCTTAACAGG
>CM008337.1:28013823-28040486 GCA_002525835.2 Ipomoea batatas | reverse complement strand
GTGAATGCATCATTAATGCCACCACCATCTATGTTTGATTGAGAATTTTGATTAATTTTTAATTGTTTCCAAGGAAACTTTTCTGATGATATATATGGATCTTCAATTGCTCTGATGAACTAGTGAAGGTAGCAAAAAGCAGGCAAAGGAGTGAGGTGGAGCGAATCCGATCCACTCTCATCATCATGTTTTGGTATGGATATCTCAGAATTAGATGTTTTGGTTCCATTGATATGATAAGGGATTGGTGACCTTCAATTTGGCATCTTCCAATTCAATTCCTCAGCTCTCTTCTGTTTCCATTTGTCTTTGTTAGATGGTGGGGACTGGGGATGATGATCTCAACACTTTATGAATAGGAACAAACTATTGGTTGCAGATTTTATTTAGCTATATATATGATTAATTGATTATGCTGTTTCTAGTAAATTTTAATATTGCAGTCGGTTGGAAGGAAAGAATTAGGTGGGAAAGAAATTGTAATTTTCATGGGAAAAGAATAATGTGTGAATAAAATGAAAGTTTAAATTTCAGTGTTTCGTTTGTAGGAATAAAATTACTGGGAACTTCAATTTCGATCCAATGTTTGTTTGGTATACATATAAATTGAAAGGGAATAAGTAATATAAAATTCAAAATGCCCATTGTTATTATAAAATTATAAACAATGCAACTTTTCATTCACTATTGCATATTTGCATAGAAATAAAGAATCCATTTGCTATTATAAACAAAGTTAACAAACACACAACTCATGCCATTCACTATTGCATTGATCGACGCACAGAATGAACATTATACAACACACCAACCGCACTTGAATGAAAATAAAATTTTAATTTGTTGTTCAAAATTTAGGCAAATGCGCTATATACACATATCAAATTTAAATATTTAAATATTTTAGAGTTTTGAGAAAACATATTTGATAAGATTGGCCTAGATAGAATGATTATTGTTCAAGAATTCTTTGTTAACAATATTCAAAGAATAATACATTAATTTTATGTTAAAAAAGGTAAAAAGGGAGGGGTAATTTTTTTCTCAGTATTATCTTTTTTTTCTTCCTAAAATCCACAAAAATTTCAAGGGACATGTGATTCTAATTCCATGAAAATGAGGGACCAACCAAACGAAGGAATTTAGTTGCCTTCGGAATGAAATTGTAATAGCCTCCAACCAAACGCCCTTGTAAGTATATTTGATTTCATGTGCCTATAATAATTTATTGGTTTTTATTTTTCATTTAAGTGAAAGTGTAGAGTATAAACATCTTAAATAATGTTCAATCTCTTTAAATTATTGTCATGTATTGTTTGATTGATTAAAACATATTCGATCAATTATTATCGCCCATGACTCTAAGTTAGGATACCACTTAACTACTAATATAATATCAATGTGAAAAGAAAAGAAAAGTAAACAAACCCACACAACACGCCAAGAGGGCAATAGGCACATACTCAAGATCACCCATCATTAGGAACACAAAACACAAAGGAGGGTGGTCCTCTGGCCGAAGAAGAGCCCTAACCTGACCAGGGGAAAGATCAATCAAACAACCAAAAAAAAAAAAAAAAATTTTCTTGGATCCAGTAAACAAGAGCTAATAAGAGACCATGCATTATGTAGCGCCTGAGCCACTTTAATTGCTACACAATTTTGAGGTTAGCTACATTGTTTTAGACATTTTTCGTACATAGTTTCTCAAAGTTTGTAGAAGTTTCCGGAACCATATACATAGTACTAGAGGTGTAGATATCTATAGAATCTTCTAAAACCTTATGAAACCCTTAGGATTGTATAAAATTTTAAGAAAGGTTCTAGAGATAGAATTATAAGCTTAGAATCAAGTCAATCTCCACAGTACATTGAGGAGGTAGGATAGGTATAAATATCTCTCACGGGAGCTCATTTTGTAACAATCTAACAATAAGAGAATCCAAGTTTAGAATAAGACTTACGAATTCTTTTATCAAACTTTCTTGCGAAATCAAGAGTAGTAAAGCTGCACGCGAGCTAGTCCGCGACAACAATGCCAAAACAATAATTGAAACAATGACAAAACAATTAGCCCTACAATGACCAAAGAAATTCAAATTCCTCCTAATCTTTAATTACTCAAAGTATAGGGGTCAAATGAGGAATCTTACAATTAGCCCTACAGTGACAAAAGAAATTCAAATTCCACAAAGCATAGAGGGCAAATCAAGAATGTTTAATGGATAGTAACAGATAATTAACTCATTAGAATTAACAGCCACATTCTAACCAACTGAACTATTCCAACTATTAATATTATTTGCATACAAAATTACTTAACTAAACATTTTGGTTCCTCGGCGTCATGTTTTCCTGCGCCCTAACTCCGATCCTCCGCCTAAAAAGGTTTTATCTTATATATGGTGGTACAAATCCCACTCCCAAACCAATGTAGAACAAATGTTACTTACAATTTACAAACATTCCACCTTCAATTTTCAACTCAAATAGATTTACTTTTAGAATTAATTTCTCATTCACGCATTTACCCATTATCTATTTTGAGCATACAATAAAACAAGTTGATATAAATAACATTATCGTATATAAAATATTGAATCCTTACTAATACATTAATTAAGCATCATATCCTATAATGTTTACTTGTGTGGTTGATATCATAAAGGTTACTTCAAGAATATATTCTGTATATAAATTTAAAAATAGAAAATCTTTTGAATTTAGTTTTTTTTTCTACATCATGATTAACTAGTATAAAAGGGTGTATGCCAATTAAATTATTATACTCCAAACCAAGCTTGTTTCCTTTGAGCTCACAATTTTGTTGAGAGAAATGGGTGCCAATCATTCCTCATCATCATCATCAACTTGGCCAGAATCAAATGGATCAACAACAAAGAAGCCTCTTGTTATTGCCTTCCATTCTTCTATGAATTGGAGGATCCATTTTGATGCCTCAAAGCAAACAAAGCAACTGGTAACATACAATCTCCACATTTTCTTTAATTTATTTTCAAGTAATAATAGTTGATCATGCCTAGCTTAGCTAGCTTGGGGAAGAACCAATAATTTCTTTTGAGGCTATAGCATAAAAAAATTAATGAATTTTATATATAGGTTGGATATATAAATATAAGTTGGAGATCAAAAAACTATGTTTTTAGTCCTTCAATTATGTAGCTCTAGTTATTTTAGTCGTTGTCTTCTAATTAGCTATCTAACTTTGCCAAAAAGTTAAGTTATAGTAAATTTTCGTTTTTTTGAGCATATAATAATATATAAAAATAGAAACATAAATGAATGAGTAATTTAAAAACCTCCAATTATTTCACCTTGACACATTGAGGTTTTACCATTTAACTGGCTTAAAAGACATATATATATAGCCATATAGGTTTACATTATTTCTGTACTTAACTGGTTTAGAAATTTGGATGGAACCGCAGATGGTAATCGACTTCACAGCTACATGGTGTGGACCTTGCAAGTACATGGAGCCTATCGTGCACGAGTTTGCTGCTCAATACAGTGATGTTGAATTTGTTAAGATTGATGTCGATGAATTGGGGGTACGTTTTATTTTTAAGATCAAACTCATATCACTATGACAAAAGTTATATATAACTAGTAGCAAATAGTTGAACACACAACTGTTAGACTTACCCTTTCACCGACCTCTGCACAACAATTGTTGGGCTAGGCCTTTCATTAGCCTCCCCGGCCCCAAGATGGTTTATATGTGGACATAATTGTACGTCTCACTTTATTGAAATATATATATCATCACAACTTGGATTATTAAACAAAATGGAATGAATAAAAAAGGGGGAAAAAAACAAATAGATCATTCTTAGATCGAGCTAACAATCGATCTGTCAAGAAGTAAAGAGTAAAATGAGAATTTAAAAAAAAAATTGATAAATTTGATGATATTGATGAGAATTGTATTTACTATGATGAATAGGATGTGGCTCAAGACTTTGGGGTAGAGTCAATGCCAACGTTTGTGTTGGTGAAGAAAGGCAAAGTGGTTGAAAAAGTTATTGGGGCAGATAGGGAACAACTCCAGAAGAAAATCCAGAAGCACAGATACTAATTAACTCATGAATCATGATTTCCCAAACAGTCAATTGTGTGTTTTAATTTTGTTGAAGAAATAATTAATATTTAGGTCAAACAAAATGGGAATGTAATATAATATATATTAGGCTGCTGGAGCATATATATATATGTGTGTGTTAAGCATAATATATACAAATAATAAATATACAATCCAACTATCATTTTTCTGTATGTAGTCAATCCAAACATAGTGACATTTATGCAATATTGAAATCGTATAGGATACAATCATAAGATTGTACACGGTATTATTATAACTATTCAAAATTATACATAGTACTATTAGAACCAGTTCCTGTCTACTAGGTAGAATATAATTTGTGATTGTATATAATATTATTACAATTAGTTTCTAATGGTACTAAATACAATTAGGTATTATTGGAAGTCATTTTAATATTACATTAATTAATACCATACATTTTAATATGCATTGTTGTCGGTCAAACACCCTATATATAGATAAGGATTAAATCTTGTGAGAACCACTTCTTAGACAAAAACTATGAGCTCATCTTAGTAGTCGATTTAGAGATGATTAACGAATCTAAAGCAGTGCACTGCGTGTAAGTACATCTAATGATATGTAGAAGTGCAATAAATTCCTATTCAGTCTTTAGCACAATTTAAACAGAAAAAATATCAAAGGATCAAAAGTGACAGAAAATAAATTCTCATAAACTCAAATGAAAATTACAACTTTGACAAGAAAAGGTAGCAGAAGACCGCAAGTGGTAAACTATTAATTCTCTGAGAATCTAAAGTGAACGGATTTCAAATTGAAAGACCATTGATAGTAATACCACAATACTTGGAGGATCAATATATAGTTACATTAACTCTAATAAAAAAGAGCTGGAACAATTGGAGCATACAATCACAGACAAGGAATATAACTGAAACATAAACAGATTTGCTATGGAACCGGAAGCTGGCTGCAACAGAATAACGGAACAAATGAATACTTGTTATGGAGAAAAAGGATCCGCGTTATTTCGAAAAACCAAATGAATATGTTTCATATATATGATCTGCACTTGATTATTCAACAACGTAACAAAATGCTCACACTCGGAAAAATACATTTCATCTCTCACCAAAACTACAATACATTAAAATTTACAGGTTCAACAAGCAACACACTGATTAAATATAGTAGCAGCAAGAGTAGCAAGCTAAATAGGAGCTCTTACTGCACTAAACAGTAATGAAATTTCTTAAGGAATATCCTTCATACTATGTTCCTAGTATGCACAATTATCTTCTCTATTGTAAATGTCATGTATTTACATTGCCCTTCCCCTATTTGTGTTAGCAATAACCCGAGCTAAAGCCTTGGCTATTCAGCTGGTCTACCCAGTACCCTCCTCAGTTCAGATTTCTGATCTGAACTAAGCCGCGAAGGGAATTTGATCTCAAACTTGATCCTTAAGTTTCCTTTCTTACCTGGCTCTTTTGATATCGGCATTCCTTCGTTTGGGATTACTTGCTCATGCCCTGGCTTGATGACGTCGGTTACTGGTATTGTTAGCTCTCTACCATCCAAGGTTGTCAGGCTGATTGTACTCCCTGTAAGAGCATCGAGTAAGGAAATTTTTTTATGAACAACAAGATCATTGCCATCCCTTCTGAACACGGGATGAGGTTTTTCCTCTACAACGAAAACAAGATCTCCTGGGGCAGCACCGGGTTCATAATCCCCTTTCTCAGGAAAAGTAATCTTAGTGCCCTTCTTCCAACCAGGTTTAATATGTATTGCCAACACCTCCTCAACAGTCACAGGCTTACTACAATCACAATTTGCACAATAACCCATAAACCACAAGAAAATGATACAGTACAATTAAGACTTGGTCAATCAGATACATGAAAATATTTGCTTTTGTTATAACTTATTGTACTCAAGCCCGTGACCTGACTCTGATATCACTTATTAGGATCAAGCGTTCGCCAAAAACTATAACTAATAGAGAATGTATAAATTTATTTCCTTATACCGCCACACATTTTCGGGAGCCAAGGTGTTGGACTTGGCCCTTTAAAAGCCTCCGCCCAACAATCCCTCTAGCCACATAGTGCTGGACTTGGCCCTTACCGGCCTTTGCCCAACACTTACAAGAAAAATTTCTCTATATTATTTCCTTTTGTTTCTCCTTATTAAGATACATATCAACACCCACTAGCAGCACTAATTTGTTGCAATGAAGAGATTGTCTACCACTCTATGCTAGTAGAAAATAACTATTCAATCTGTCACTCCAAAACAGTTCCATTTCCTAATTTTTGACTTCTCCTAAAATTATAAATTTGATCACTTTTTATAAGTCAATTTACAACCATACTACTAAAGACAGATGAAAATGAATATCATATTCATGAAGGGTAGCTAGTAATGCTTCAAAACAAATTTCAGTAGGTAGGGCAAGTGTGCAACACTTTTCAAACTCTTTAATTCCACAAGTTTTCAACTTGCTATAACCAAACCTTTTGTCTTTTGTAAGATTCTGTCTACTTTTTCACAATTAAGAAAATGCTACCAGTCCCAAATCAGTTATCCCAACTTATAAATTAGCTAATCCCATCTTATAGTTAAACCCCATAATTTTAGCTAAAATTTAATCTAAAAGATTTGAAACAAATAGATGAATAGTAATAACTCGTAAGAAGAGATCGGAGAATATCCCCACACAGCCTTCTCATAATCATATACTTACCTTTTTATTTCTAATAATTAAACTCAGATTGATACATAAACAGATATATAGATACTTTTTTAGGCAATTAAAGTTAGATATTGTATATATACGTGTATGTATGTATAGACCAAAAAAAACTACGGTAATGTTTCAGTAATGAAATGAATTTATGCACATAGATAAGTTACATACCCTGTGTCATCGAGAACGATCCTTGAAATCTGCATCTTCCTATTGGATCCTTTATACAGCTCCTCCAAGCTACACGGCAGCATGTTTTCCACCGGCGCCGCCTTCCGCGGCGTTCCTCTGTCTCCACCGGCAAAAACAGGACTGTCCTTAAATCCTCCCTTCGATAAACCGAAAAACTCGGCGAATATGTCATCGGCATCGCGCGATTTATACCTAAAGCTATTCCCTCCGGCGCCAGGGTGGCCAGCACAAGTCGGCGACGCCTGATCGAATTGCCCGGACTTGAGCGCCTCCTCGCCGTACAAATCGTAGATCTGGCGCTTGTGAGCGTTGCTGAGCACGTCATAGGCCTCGGATATCTGCTTGAACTTGGCCTCCGCCTCCTTCTTGTTCTCCCCGTTCTTATCCGGATGCCACTTCATCGCCAGACGCTTGTACGATCTCTTCAAATCTTCATCGGTAGCGTTCTTCGAGACTTTCAGTATGTTATAGTAATCAACACCCATTTTCCCTTCCCAGTTCTGACGATCCAATCAAAGCGATCAACACAATTTGGCTTCGTCACTTCGTGTCTATATGAATCGGAAAAATTGGAATTCGAGAAGGTTCTAGAAGGGCTTATCAAGATGAAGGATGGCGGGAGAAATTCCGGTGAGTAAGCCGGACGTTAACGCGAATGGCGGATGTTACGCTAAGATACGCGGAGGGATGGAGATTTTTTATTTTGGAAGAAATTATGATAACGGGTAGGTGAGGCAATGATTACGACGGTTCACTTCCTCGAGAATATTGGTGTTGTTTTTTTAATCTCCCAACCTCAACGACCCCCAAGCTCTGGCCCGACAAAATATTTGGAAAAATGTAAATCATGATAACTCAGTTGAATCGCAGAGATTAGACATTTGCTTATTGTGCACAAGAAGTCTCCACTTTGAAAGATTGTTCTCGTTGGTAAGACTCAATCCCTGAACCTAAAATTCACCCATGTGACCAACTGAGTTGCTGTTCTAAAACTTAACGTAGTTAGTTAGTTCTCTGACATAAAAATTACGATTAGAGGTAACAGTGAAGGAGTCCGAATTTGAAAACATGTACTGAGAAAGTGAATTCAACGATACTAAGAGCATCCTTATCAATGAAGTTTTTTTTTGCGGTTCTTTAGGAGTTTTTGTAAGTGTGATTAGGAAAGAGAAAATGAGAAGAGGAACAAAAAACAAACAAATTATTTTTTTTAAAGTTGTCAGCCCGAGTCAGACGTGACTGACGCGCCGCATGCACAACACGTACCCGCTGGGCGCATTAGTTGCACCTGACGCGGGGTTGCGTGACTTAACCTGGGATTTCAAAACTGACGATTACTGTTCCAAAAAACTAATTTGCAAGCTGAACCCATTCTCTTCTCTCCCCATTTCTCTCTCTTCCACCTTACAAAGCACTGTTCAAATAACCATGTAATATTCACAGGTGTAGATGCTCTAAATCGTTTAGATTTGATCCCTTTTGGATACATGAAGATTAGGATCTAATCGATGAATTGAGTGTACGATTTGTAATTTACTTTGTAATAACTTTAGGGCGGGATCATGTGAACTTAGGACTAGTATTGCAAAATTAGATCGCCTAAGTTAAAAAAAAAGAGGAGAAAATTGTCATTTTAGTCTACTGACTATTGGGGTCCTCTTAATTACAGTCAACGACTTTCAAAAGTGTTAATTGCATGTCCTGACTATTCAATTTCTGTCAATTTTGGACACTTCGATCAAATTGCCGGTCAAATCTCACCGAAATTTTCTAAACCTTAAAATAGGGTGTGAAATGACTAAAATGCTCTCGTTATTTTAAGGTTTAGGAAGTTCCGGTGAGATTTGGCCAGCAATTTGACCGGCGTGTCCAAAATTGACAGAAATTAAATAGTCAGGGTATGCAATTAACACTTTTGAAAATCGTGAACTGCAATTAAGAGGATCTCAATAGTCAGTAGACTAAAATGACAATTTTTTGAAAAAAAAATGTTGGTGTTGTAGTGGAAGAATCGCATGGAGCTGTGAGGGATGATTGGATGACAAGGCTGTGACTTTGGGAGAATGAGAACGTGCAGGCGGGTAAAGTAGTGGGGAACAGAGTATTTTGTGCGGTTACAGAATCAGTTTTGGCGTCTCTAAGGGACAATATGGCGACTGGGTGGCGGATACTAAACGATATCGTTTGGCGACCCAACATATTGTCCACGCAAAGTCTCCTTTGGGCACTTTTGTAGAGTCAAGTGTATTCCAAAGAGATCTATAATAGTATGATCTACTGTTTGTTGCAGTTTATTATTATCATGATAATCCATGTCAAGTTTCTTACTATATCATTAACTTATATCATTAAGTTTTTTTTTTTTTTGAATACAACTGACCCTAAGAGTCAATTTCGATATCTCCTCCACTGAGGCTCGAACTCATGACCTTTCATTTGAGGGTTGAGGGAGGTCACTACATGCTATTTGAGCACAAGGTGCTTGGCTTTAGACAACTATATCATTAACTTAAATCACCGTCATTACTTTAGGTAATAAATAGGAATTTGATTATTAACTTAGGGTCGATTTAAAAACTTAGAAAATAATTTTAGAAAGTAATTTTTACTAATTTTTCAGTGTTAATTTATCAAAAGAAAATAAAGTCAACAAAAACTATTCTTTTTTTTTTTTTTTATCAAATGGGCAGTATAAGTCAAAGTGCAGTTAGCACCATAAATTAACAAAACTTCAATTAGACCCTTCATCTCTTCACTTGTATACAATTAAGCCTATAACTTCTTAAATATGTGCAATCAGTTTAATTTGCAGGTAAACACAAATGTAATTGCATGTAAAATTACTTTTAAAAAAAATACAAAACAAAAAAAATAATTGGCGGCCTTTTTTCTTACAAAACATGCATGTTAACAGATCAGCAGGCAGAGCAAAGAGAGAAAAGATGCAAAGGAAAGAGAAAGTTTATTTTGAGTAGTTGCTTCATTGTTACAGAAAACAGAGAATACAAAGTTTATATAAAACTAATAGAAGGTTCTAGTAACTGCTCTCAATAGATTGACTGACTAGGATAGGTTGGAATTTTTTTCTCTACTTCTGTTACCCCCATAAGCTGGAGCATAGATATCATCCAGCCCCAACTTAGAATGAAATAACTGAAATGCAGATACTTGCAGTGGCTTCGTGAAGCCATCGACAAGTTGATTTGCAGTGGGAACATACATGAGTTTGAGTAAACCTTTTTGGACATTTTCTCTAACAAGATGAGGGTCTTCTCGTGGAAACCATGATTCTCAGATAGAGCAATTGCTGATTTATTGTAACAAAACAAAGTGGTCAACTTAGAAGAGGTAACCTGCAAATCAGACAGTAGATATTGCAGCCACTGTAATTCACAAACAGCAACAGCAAGAGCCCTATATTCTGCTTCTGAACATGACCTTTCAACTGTGGGTTGCTTCTTGGATCTCCAAGAAATAAGAGAATTTTCCAAAAAAAAAAATGAAGAAGAAGCCAAACACTGACTTTCTAGTATCTAGACAAGTTGCCCAGCCTGCATCAACAAAGGCTTGAACATGGAGAGCACTATGTGAGCTGCAACAAGGTGTTGCTTAGTAGGTTTATTAATAAACTGGCTCAACTGCTAGACGGCAAAAATAATGCCTGGCCTGGTAGCGGTGAGGTAAAGCAATCTCCCGACCAATTTTCTGTAGGAGCTGACATCTGATAAAGGATCACTGTCATAATGCGTTAACTCCAAACCAGGAACCATAGGACTAGGAACAGGCTTACAATCTAAGAAACCAAGTTTCATCTAGGAGTTTGAGGACCAAAATAGTGAAATTCTAATAGTCGATGGACCATTTTAGATAAACATTGCATAGTTAAAAGACTAAATTAAACAACTTTTAAAGTCAATGACCAAAGTAGTGAAATTTTAATAGTCGAAAGACCAAATTGAGTATTAACTCCTAAAACAAATTACGGAGTAACAAATTTTCTTTATTTTATTTATTTTATTTTAATGAGGATTTCAAATATCCTTTTCCGTAGTGATTTCACCAATGGTGAACTGACTATGGGTTGGACAGATCGATTGTCCATTTGTCCCTAAAACTGTATTCAAAGTTTGTATCATCAATATCAAGACCTTCTTTGGATTCAAGTAAGATGTTTTCATTTTTCATTACACAATTTTGTCTTTATATTACTCTTTTCTTGTTATTTTATTTCATGAAAGCTGGAGTAAAATTAAATGAGAAAAAATAAATATTATTAATTGATACGGAGTATATAGTAAAAATAGAATTAGAATTTGACCCCGTGACGCCATCTCCGGTCTCGCAGCTTCGTCTCAGTCTCAGTCAGCAGCTTCGCCGGGTGCCGACCGTCGTCCATTACTCCTCTCCTCAGGTTCGAACCTCAAACTAACAGCTCCTTAACCCTAATTTTATAAATCCCTAAATATTGTATAAAGTTTTCTTAATTGCGTAATTGTGATTATAAATTGTGAATTAGGTAATTGAGAATTGTTAATGGTTTATTGTGAATCGGAATTGTGAACTCTGGTGAATTGTGGTTGTGAATTGGTGAATTATATATTTGGTGCTATAATTGCTAAGCTACTTACATAATGGGAACAGAATTACAAAACCTGAATTGTTATGAGATTATGATTGCTTGAGCTAGATAACCAAGTGTGGTTGTATTTGAACTGTTTTGTTAGTGTGTGATATTTTGTCATGGACTTTATCTGCTTGCTGTATTTTTTATATTTTCGAATTTGTTCTTGATTTTTTTTTTTCCAGATATTTTTCCTTTTAATCTACATTGATTTTTTTCTGAATTACGTTGATTTAAAAAAAAATAAAAATTCTGACCATTCAAGATCTCTAGTGGATGGTAAAGTTTTTGCTCTTTGTCCTCATTACAGCTTCAAACTCTAGAAATCAAGGGGTTGCAATTTGCACATTTTGCATTTTTTTGTGTGGTAAATTTAGATCAATTTCCAGACTCCAGTATTCTAATTTTAGTTCTTTATTTCAAGTAAGTTGAAAAATCTGTTCTTTATGCTTTCTGTACCATAGTTAGGTTCATTTTTCAGCCGATAACGCTCAATTTCTTAAGCTGTTCTTTAAGGAAAATCTTAATCTGTTTTTAGTGAAAAATCTGTTCTTTAAGCTTTCTTCTGATGATAGTACCCAATTTCTTTTCTTCTCCTACTAAAACTAAGGAAAATTATCCTTGAGCTCAATTATTTCACTTATTCAGTTATTCATGTTAATAGATCATAGATGCAGTCCTATCATCTCTGATTCTGCAATAGATTAATTGATCAACGTAAGTTGTTAGTTTAATTGATTAATGTTGTTTCCAATTTAATACTTCACAAATTATTATTGTTTTTTATTTGAACCGTGTGTATTAGAATGGTTTTGATTTTTAAGTATGTTATTTACTTTTCGACACCACTGAACTCGCTTTTATCTTTCAAATGAGTAATAACTAATAATGCATAGTAGGCGTTGGATGGAAGATTGTCAAATTCTTCCTTTTTCTTTTAAAAAATTGTATGTTTCATTGATTAGTATATGATGATGCTAAATTTAAAACTAAACTTACAGGTTTCAGTGAAAAGTGAATAAAAATTGGGCATTTTCACATGGGGGAGGGTCATGCTAAAGGGGCTGACAAGAGAATAGTGTTTGTGACCGTTGGAACTACTTGTTTTGATGCTCTAGTTAAATCTGTGGACACTGCTGAAGTTAGGAAAGAGTTGTTCAAGAAAGGCTATACTGATATTGTTGTTCAAATGGGTCGTGGAACCTATGTTCCCACAAAGGTAAATCTGAAATTTGGTTTTGTTATTATCTTTTCATTGCTTTTAGTTTCTAAACAATATGTTAACAGCCAAAATCATGTTTCTCTGTGAAAGTTGAATGCTACAAACTTTTGTGTCTTGGGCTTAAGGAAGACCAAAAAAGTATAAGGATGGTTTCAATCTCTCATAAGTTAGAGGCGCTAAAAATGTTTTGAGTTAGATGTAAAAATCAGCTCTTTGAAACTACATTATGATGCAACCGTTTTACGCTAATTTTATATGTTGAAACTTGAAAGGTTGGCCCTACCCTCTCCCTAAAAAGAGGGTGCCGAAACTAACCATAAATCTTGTGACCTAATATAGACTCGAGTAGTAGCATTTGTTTCATTCCTCTGAGAATTTATTGCTTGCTTAGATATCCCTTTAAATTTTCAGTCTGCTTTAGATAATGGATCCCCGGCACTGGACTATTTCACTTTCTCATCGAGCATAGCCGAATATCTGAAATCAGCGTCTCTTGTTATTAGCCATGCAGGTTAGTCATGCTTCAATACATGTCTATTTTCATTTATCTAATTGATGATTTTGAGAACTTGTGTAGTTTCATAAGAATTTATCTTTAAATGTAAAGAAAATACACAACCAAACTTGATTGTGCTGCAGGTTCAGGAAGCATATTTGAGACATTGCGATTGGGCAAACCATTGATCGTGGTAGTCAATGAAGATTTAATGGACAATCATCAAAGCGAGCTAGCAGAAGAACTCGCGGATAGAAAGCATTTGTTTTGTGCACGTCCCCAGACGCTATATGAAACCATCGCGGGCATGGACTTGGAGTGTGTTGTTCCATATCAACCCGGTGACGCCAAGCCAGTAGCTAAACTCATTAATAGGCATCTTGGTTTTCCTGAGGAATGATCTGATGATGGTTCAAAGGATCCGTGATACGGTTTCACACAAATTTTTGCCGTGTAAGAAATATGTTTTAAAAACTACCTTGGTTGGAAAAAAAAAAAAAAAACTCATTTAAAAACTACATTCTAGGATTCAATGTTTGATGTGGTTGTTTAACTAATGTGTGGTAATTATTAGGCTAAGAAAAGTCTTATCCCTTTTGTCATCTTCTTTTGGATAAGATCATGAATTAATCAATGTTTTGGGACTATAATGGACTTGCGGTCCAATTAATTTCATGGCAATTAAGTCAATAATATGTTAATGACTCCATGTGAAGGGGAGATTGCAAAGTCTTAGAGTCCACACCACAATAAATAGGTTATTTGAACTTTGGTGTTTGTTTTATATATGCTGCCTTTTGGAGTTTGGACATATATACTGATGATAAAATGTAATATTCATATTTTAATAATTATTTATTGACTATTTCATAGTCTAATTAAAGTGACGTTACGTTGTAGATGCAATCAAATAGTTATTAAACGAATAATTAATAATTATTCCATTGATGTATAAATGAATATCATCATTTATTCCTTCATTCTCAAAAGTTATAAGTCCTTCCAAACGCCATTTTTCGCAACTCAATAGGTATACTTTGAAAATCAATTTATCATTCACACATTATTTATTCTGAGAGTACAATATATCAAATTTATCCTCTCAATTAAGAAAATTCAAAAATTATTTTGACCCAACACGAATTAGAGGTGAACCTCACTCAAATTAATACCTCAAAATGAAACTTAAAACCCCAGTTTATACTAATTTTTCAACATGAGTATAAAATCTTATATTTTCACCTAATCGATTATATATCAGGTATGTATTCCTCATTAATAATAATAATAATAATAATAATAAAGTACTCAAAAGGAGCAAAAATAATATGACATGAATCCACACAAAACTTTTGATTACAAAATCAGTTCAAGAGCCAAACTCTTCCTCCTTTTGCCATTATAGAGATAAAATATATGGACCCATATTTTCTAACTTACAAGCTATACTGATTTTTATTTGCCTTTGGGTAGTAATTAATGGCAAAAACAAAAAAAAGGTAAAAAAAATTACTATATCTATATCTATGTTTCACTCTTTATCTATCACCTTTGAAGGTATATACAAAACTTCATAGATAACCACACTCTAAATAAGACCAAAAGAATCAAAGAACATGATAGGTATCCTCATGCCAGTTGCTTTATAAATTATAATGGCATTTTTGCTGTTGCAAAGTCTCCAGCCACTGAAAACACCAAAACAAAGAAGCTAATCAGAGAAAACCACAAAGATATCCAACTTAGGGTAACTTCTACAATGTCATATGATATACAATGCTGTAAAAATGGCCCTAGACAGCCGACTAGGCGCTAGGCGCCTTTTAGTTGGTCAGTCGACTAGGCGCCCAACTCAATGCCAAACCTCCCGGCCTAAATGGCTGTGGGGATGGCGATGACGTGGAGTGCAAACGTGCAGTTGTGGCAACTAGACGACTAGAAGCTTTGGACAACGGGCAATGGCAACTAGATGACGCTCAGGCTTGTGGCCTAGGAAGCGAATAGACGTTGCTGGATGCCAAACTAGCGCTTAGCGCCTTCTGCAACCTTGATGATATAATGCCCTAGCTTAAGGTGATCGGGGGAACTATGACACTATGACATAACACTGAACAACCTTATAAAATTTTCACGACGTCATGTCTTAGGACCGAATTTGTGTAACACATACATGAGAATGAATGCACTATAGTATTATATTCATGGAAGATTGCAAACAAGAACTGACCTGTAGAAGAGGATGGGACAATGACAACAGCCATATCTGCATTGTTTGGAGGAAGAGCCAATCGAAGGGGATAAAGCTTCCCATTCAACACGCTTCGAGTACAAACGATAATGCCCTCGAGCCCCGTCTCTTCCTCTAACATCTTCTTCAACTCCCCCACTCCGTTCCCCTTAAATGGCATGCAACGCTCCTCCACTCCATCGAGCTCCCCATAGTCATCAGCAATCCGATAAAAAATCAGCCTCCCATCCCCAACCATTCTAGCTACATTATCCAAAGAATCCCCAGACTGCAAAATTTAAAACAAGAAACAGCAAAAATCAATGCCAATATTCCAACAACCCCAGCAAAAAACCTCTCCAATATGAGCATTTTTAGGTTGAGGTTTTTAAATCATAATTATTCTTTGATTATCATTGCTGTGATTGTAGTTGTGAACTAAAATTCAGAACATAGCATGACCAGTTGTTTAGCTAAGTGATGAAAAGGTAGTAAAAGTATGAACTAAAAAGGAATAGGATGCAAAATGGGAATGCTTCCTTATACCATATACCCGTCACATTTTCCTGAGGCAAGTGCTGGACTTGGCCCTTTTAGGCCTCCGCCTAACAATTCCCCCAACACCGTTCAACTATGCACTACGGCCAAAAATAGCAAAGACGCAACTTTATTTCCTTGTACTTCCACATTTTCGAGAAGCAAGATGTTGGACTTGGCCTTTTAGACCTCTGCCCAACAATCTCCTAGCAACCCAGTGCTAGACTTGACCCCACAGACCTCTACCCAACAATTCCCCTACACCTGCCAGCCTTAAGTACACAACGATTATCACTATGCAAAAGCTATAACCCGTAACGAATGTATATCTTTATTTTCTTATACAGTCGCATATAAAAAAAGTGCTAGACTTAGCCCTTCAACCTCTGCCCGACTAAGCTTGGCCCTTTATTGGGCCCGCTCAATGGGAAAGAACATAAAATTAAATGTAGTGTACCTCTTGACCGGAAAAGCTCTGAGATTTAGACGAAGCTGTTGATGGAGAATTCGATTCCGAAGCAAATGAATCGGAGTGAGTGTATACAAGAGGCGGCGGGGCTTTAGGAAGAGGAGATTGAACAAGAATATCGACAACATGAACATCCCAGAGAATCCATTCCTGCGTCGCCGTCCGATGAGGGATATCGTGTGTAACAGAGTTCCTCCACGGCGGCAAGCCTCCGTTCGCCCTCAAAAACTGCCCATACCTAATTACAACGTAACTCCAAAATCACTAAAACATCTCTCCAATAATTGGATTCAATTACTAAAACATTTTAATTGTCACAAAAGAAAAAGAGAGTTTTGCAAAGGTATATGCTTCATCTCAACTAAAAGTCTAAGCTGATAGTTGGACTGTACATATTATATTTATGCAGGAATTAGCAAGAAGTTGTCATGCTGTGAGAAAGGTACCTTGTCCTGAGTTTCACCTGATTCCCTTCCCTAACCGGCTCCCACTCGACGGAGGAGTCTAGACGGCGCGGCAAAGTCTGCAGCACTTTCCGGCCGGTCATGCCGAGCAGAAACGGCTGATTCGAAGCCGTCAAGTACTTGCCGTAACAGCTCTTGAGGCGGACGACGTTGTCGGTGTTCTCCGGGAACTCCACCGTCCACCGCGCGCTCCTGGCGGCGCCGTTGCGGTCTTGCGTCACCGACTCTTCGTCTTCCTCGGCGGTCAAGTACTTGTCGTGGTGGCTCCTCAGCCGCACCGTCTTAGCTCGGTGGAACATCTCCATGGCTGGGAGATTGATCGAAGGGATACTCTGTAAATTGTAATAAGGTATTAAAAGCACAAAGAAATGTTAGCAAATTTTGAGGTTTTGAAGAAAAAATGGATTAGATGAGAGAGACTATGATGTTTTTCTATTTCTAGATAACATGAAAGAGAGAGATGCGAAATGTATAAATAGAAGTTTGTTGGACCAAATTCTGAACAAATTTTCTAATTCGGTATATTCGGCACGGTTCTGGTGGCTCAATATAGCTGTTCAGCATATACACAATGTATTATCACGTGTCATTCTTATCGCTTTCTAGTGTAAGTCGATCAGCTATAGATAATTCAGATAAATTTATCTTCTTATGATTCTTTGTCGGTTAGAATCACCAGGCGAGTTTCATCCTGAGCATAATGCGGTTAATTTCAATTTTAATTTCTAATCAATTTTCTTTAATTATAAAAAAAAATGTTAGTGAAAGAATAAAATTAGAATTAACTTAATTTACATATTAACGTGTAAAAAATGTTTAAACATACGTGTTATCTCATTCATTTCCCATGAATATTTGATGATCCATTTGTTTTATATAATAATTGTAATATGTTAAATTAGTGCAAGAATGGGGTAATGGGCAATTAATGAAGTGATAAGGTTTTCAAGTTTCAACTACCAACGTGAGAAGTTTGGTTGCGAAATTAAATGTTGTTTGGTCAAATGATAGAACCCAAATAGGACTCTTCAAGGCAAGAGGTTTCTGTGTATTTTCTTCGGAGAATTCCAGCTGTCAAGTTTCAACTACTGTGGGTTCAATTTAGAAAGTAAAAGTCCTTGCAAGAACATGGTCAACAATGTCTTCTTGGGGGGTCCATTGGGGTTTTTTAGGGCCGCTAAATTTTAAAAATTAATATTACAAATTAGAGTAGCCCCTAAATGGGCAAATTATGCTAGGGAACTAGGTCCACATTATAAGGTGGACTCAGGTCCAAAACGCACGTCTGGAATAACGGTGTCGTTAGTAGTACCGTTTCCTCAGCTAATGATATATATATTGAATATAGAGTTCAAAAATTGTAAATATAGAGTTCTAAAAAATTGTGAATATTTAGTTCTAAAATTGTTAATATAGAGAAACAAATTCTGAAGACAAAAGACAAGGAAGGAAGCAATTTTTTAAAAAAAATCCTGACGCCATTTTGAAGTAAAACGACGCTGTTTTGGACCCGGATCCACCTTGCCATGGCATGACAATATTAAATGGATGGGGACTACTTTAACTGGACAGATTATTCTATGGATCATGGTCTATATTACAATATAATTTCTTTATAGTTTAAAATAAGTTATAAGTTCTAAAATAAGTTCTACTCCGTACTAAATAGAGTCCATGTTTTTCTCTAAAACTAACTACTGTGATCCATGCATGGTTTAGAACCATCCTGAACAATTTAATAATAATGAAACTAATCTAAAAATATGAAAGTTGACAAAATTAAATGGTATAAAAAATTAAAAGCAACTCCCTAATGCATGCTTGAGAATTCATTTAATCTTATCGTTAATTCGGTGTGAAATCATACTAAAAAAATGAAAGTTGACTAAATTAAATGGTATAATAAATTAAAAGCAACTCCCTAATGCACGCCGGAGAATTCATTTAATCTTACCGTAGTTCAGTGCGAAATCATCTCTCAAGTGAAATTGTGTGAATGCGATACTTTTTTTTTTAGTTAACATTATTTAAACAAGTTTATTGGTGGAGAATTAAAAATGGTCATGCAACAATAATATTATGACAAAAAAAATGAAATTAACTCTTTTTTTTTGAATGAAAATGTAATAATTTTTTCACTAATACTTAAAAAGAATACTTTTCAATAAAAAATATAATACTTGTTATTTTATTACATATTTAATATTAATATTTGTTTCACTAATGGTTAATTAGTGAGAGTCCAAATCTTGAAGCAAAGTGGTTAGAAAGTGTGGTTCTTTTATGCATAGCCAATTAGCCATACACATTTTTTCCCTACCCTTACTTGTTTCCTAATGGGGGAGTGATTCCTCATGAATCATGGACATCATCTAAAGTGGAGTAATTCCTTGTAGGCAATTCCTATTTGCCAAAAAAGTTGTGAAGTCCAAAATGGCAAGCAAAGTTCTCAACCTTTTATACAATTTTTAACTTTTAATTTATTTCTTTGATACAAGTGAACCCTTTTCAATTATGGGCATGTGCCAATTTGTCCCTAGCACTACTTGCACTAATGTGAGACAAGTCTCTTCCCAAATTTAAGACATTAAAAAAGATTTTTTTTGAAATCCTAAAAAAAAAAACTACAATAAAATCTTGAAATTAATCTATTAATTAATTAGACTATGCTAGAAATTTCTACAATTATGACTCCCTACTAGTCACTGGCCCTTGACATATTATCTAGATTTCTTATTAACGGGTGTGGTCAGCCAATTTTTCCATATTCATGAAAATGAATAATTTTTCATTTTTAATCCGGAAGGGATTAACAAAATATGGTAATTGCAAAAGCATTTTCCTAATTAGTTAAATAAATGGAGCAAATTATTATTTAAATCCAAAATTAATGAATTTTTCATTACGTACGTACCGTTACTAGTTACTATATAGTATTATTGGCCTTGTTTGGTAAATAACATATCCGCAAAATTTTTATGAACTTGCCATTTTCGACATTTTGACTTAATCTCAACAGTTTAGGACAATTCCAAATCACTGAAACCCTAAACGCTACTAATAACAACATTTAGAGTTTGATGTTTTAGTAAAAGAAATGTATTTCTAAAAAATAAATTCATATTAGGATCTCAACCGCTAAAACACGAACGTCTTTATATGTTTTTTTCCACCTCAACCGCTTAAACAGAAATAGTTAATTTTACCAAACATCTTTTTATAAACCACTAATATAATTTGTTAGTCATACCTATTAATACTAATTCATTATCCGCTATCCTTGCCAAACAAGGCCAATTAATTAACCATTTAATCATCACTGTTGCATTGACTTTAATAATTTGCCAATAAACCACCAACAGTATACCCATAATGAACCTTGCCCCCCATATTTTATGACCAATAGTTAAGTGTTTACATTTACTCGATTAAATCAAACTCAAATTAAACATTATATAGTCCATTGAAACAGTCAACTTTTAGTTTCAAAACGCACCTTATGAAAATTTATGATAAGAAAATTAGGAGTCAAACAAGAAAAACGCACCTTAAGAACTCTCGGAGAAAAGCTTGACCGCATGGACACCGGCGAACCCATATCCAAACTGGAAAGTTCGTCGGAGAGCGACGAGAAAGTCGAAACCAGCGACAAATAATCCGACAACTGCTCGTCCTCCGGCACCTCCACGGCCTCCACGTCCCATAAAATCCAGTTGTGCGTTGAAGAAGCCGTGTGAGGATTGTCGTGCGTTATAGAGTTCCTCCACGGCGGCGTGCCGCCGTTAGCCCTCAAATAGGTCCCTCCATAAGCCCTCAATTTTATCTAATCGGATTAATCAAGTTAGATATTAGTCTTCAGTTAATACTCAATTTAATTCTGAACTACAATAGTTTTATTCAATTTAGTCTTAAATGATTTTTGTGATGATGAATCACATATTTCAATTTGGTATCAGAGCTTAGGTTTACCTGAAAGCCATCCTTAATTGGCTGCCATTCAATCCGCAAATCCTTCATGTTTTCCGGCGCGGTTTGGAGAACTTTGTGTCCGGTCATTCCGAGGAGAAACGGCGCGTCGGAGGCCGTCAAGTAGCGGCCGTGGCAGCTCTTGAGGCGAACCACGTGGCTGTTGCCGTCCACGAGCTCGACGTGCCAGCGAGCGTTACGTGACGCGCCGCCTCTTCTGCTCTGCCGCGTGTGCTCTTGATCGTTGTCCGCCACCAAGTACTTCTCTAGGTGGCTCTTCAATCTAACCACCTTGGCCTTTTGGAAGATCTCCATGGCTATTGAAGAGGGAGGTGATGAGTGATTATTGTGAGCAAATAATTGGATTTGGAATTAAATATAGATGATGAGGGGATTGGATTTGTTGCTTAAATATTAAGAGAGAGGAAAAGGCGATGAAAGAAAAGATTGGATTTGTTTGGGAGTGTTTGTTTTAATTTGTTGCTTGGGGAAGTGAACAACACAAGAAAGAAATTCAGAGAATATTAAACAGCTTTTTGTTTATGTAGACTTCCTCGTTTCACACTTTAAAAATAGAAATTTTGTGCCTCCGGGTAATATAAGTCGTTGATCACCTAATTTCAAGTCATAATTCGAGACAGTAAGGTTTCTAGAGTACGGTTGAGCTCAACTCCTCAAATTGAAGTATGATATGAATTGGACTTTTTCTGCGCACAATAAGGTAAAAGAATGACTGAAAGACTGCTCGATACGACTTACCATTTATCATTTTCAGAGACTCTAGACAGTGGGTTAAGATTAATCTTGCAACTTATGCATAAAAAAACAAAATGAAAGTGATTTTGTGTTTAGAGATGTTGTGTCCACTTCAGGGGGTGTTTGGTCTAAAGGTTTTAAAGAGACAGAATCGGAATTACGAATTTCATTGTCAATATTATTATTTACTCCGTAATGGTTAGAAGAAATAATTTTTAACATGTCATGTTTGTACCTTTTATTTGTTTGATCTGAAGGGAAATAATATAAATATTACGAAGTTTTATTTAATTTATTTTTAATCTTTGATTCTGGTTAATGATTGTACATATCGAAACAATAATTTCAATCATGATTTTGATTTAACATATTAGGAAAAAAAATTACTTTCTATTAAAAATTCAATTGGGATTACTACTAAGCTTGATTTGGAAACTGATTCTAATTACTATTATATTTCAACCAAACCTCCTCTAAATTTATTGCCAAAAACATAATTATTTGTATGTGATTGTTAATACTTAATATACCTAAAAAAAAAAAAATTACGAGCAAATATCAATTTTGGCCTCACGTGTATTAGTAACAATTTTAGTCCACATTTAATTCATATTAATTTTCATTCACGACTATTGTTTTAGTACCAAATTTCATCCAGAACTATTATTTTAGTCCTAAAATTCATCACGCCGGTCACTCATTCATTTAAATACATGTCAAAATTTAAAAATGTTAAGGGTATTCCCGTCCTTCTCAACTTAAAATTCTAATTTGAGCATAAATAAATGAATTTAAGCCCTAAGACGATCGATCACAATTAGCAGTTCTCCTCCTCATCCTACTTTAATTTGAGGAGGAGAATTGCGAATTTGGATAGATCTTAGGACTTAAATCCTTTTATTCATGTTCAAATTAGGATCTTAATTTGAAAAGGATGAAAATACCTTTAATAATTTCATATTTTAGCATGTCTTAAACGAAAGG
Organism: Ipomoea batatas; assembly: GCA_002525835.2. Classification (NCBI taxonomy): domain Eukaryota; kingdom Viridiplantae; phylum Streptophyta; class Magnoliopsida; order Solanales; family Convolvulaceae; genus Ipomoea; species Ipomoea batatas. The sequence goes on along the minus strand of CM008337.1, from coordinate 28,017,710 downwards.
GTGAGCAGATGAATTTTGACACTAAAACGATAGTTATGGATGAAAATTGATACTAAAATATTAACCGTAATTAAAAATTGATAGAAATTAAATATGTATAACAAAATTATCATTATGTTAATACACGTGAGATCAAAATTAGTATTTGCTCCGAAAATACATTACCAAACGCCCCCTTACAAGTTTTCTTTGTGAGTATTGATGGGGAAGGACGAAAATGGGTGGTAAATGAGGGAGGTGTTGAAATAAATGTGTAGAATAAATGATGAGAAATTTCGAGGGTGTCTCCGTGGATTACGTGTTGTCCACGCGTTTGATACCAGGCATGCTTGACATCGTCAAAAGTCTTCAATAATGCAATTTTTGTTCCTGTATTTAAGTATTTTATGACCACTATAATTTGATTATTATCATTAATTAAAAAATATTGTTTTTGGTCATTTAAATTATTTTATATTAGTTAAGTCAACTTTTCAATTTTTTTTCTAACTATTTTTCACCTTTCAATTACCTTAGTGTCTTGATTACCAGTAATTATTCGGTTAATCATGAGAAAATATATGTCGAAGCATTACATTTCTCAATGAGCTACCATTTAATTTCATCTTCCATCTAAACACTCATTTGAATCACAAAATTTTCAACTTAGAGAAAAATCAACTAATTCTCAAGCATAATTATATAAAATAGAATATTTCACTTTTAATTGCTCTTTCCACATGAGTCATTTAACAGAAATCATGACTTCTACATAAGTATCATGCTTACTTTCTAGAAAGCAATTAAAAAAATTATATATGTTGATTTTATAATAAATAAGTTAGAGTATTTGACTCATGCTCTAACAAATATTTTTTATTTTCATTAGTGTTAGCACTACTACTTTTGTAAAATTATCCTACACTTTCATGTATTGATATGATAGTCTCTTAAAGTTTTACAACTCATAAAGGGTCTTATCGAGTTTCTTGCGGACTACATTATTTAAAAAGTAGTTACTTGATAAAATAGGCTCACCCTGACCCACATATTTGTTTTGGCTAGATTAAATCTAAACTTATATACATAGTATTCATTAATTTTTTCTATGTGCGATTCGTCGATTTGTACGTTCAACAACAGCGTTAGATTAAGGTGAATAAGGTGTTTTACGTCCATATAGATATCGTGTTACCCACAATAATTGCCAATAGGTGTTTTATACTTATTACGTCGGCTACATCTAATTCCACCAGTCTTTCTATTAAATTAGTTTAGATCACTTCATTCTTATAAAGAATGAATTTATCCAATACTTCATCGTTGCTATTAAGAAAATACACAAAGTAATATCATGTGCTTTTGTCAATAAATATAATAAAATATTTATTACCACCTTTTCATTTGTATCAATTTAAAATTACACAAATTGCCATGTATTAATTCAAGTACATGATTTCATATTCTATTCAGTCGATATGAAAGATGATCTCATTACTTTTACCTCCTCATAAACTTCATATTTGTTATTATCGTTGATTTAGAATGTAAGAATACAATTTCTGTTAATTAATTTATATATATAATTAGAATTAACATGATCTAATCTATTGTATTACAAACGGAAAGCAAAAACACATTATTTGTATTAATAATTATCATCACATCATTTTCACCTGATCCAAACTGAATGTGAAACCAATCAAAACAATGCCCAAAATAATCATTTAAATGCAATGTTGATCTTATTTTTCCTACATCAGTATCATTATATACATCATCATAGTCTTCATTTTGGTTAACAACTTTTTAAAACACAACTATGAGATTTTTTTTTTTGAAAACCACAACTATGAGATTTGATTACCCTTCAATTAAAAATGTCATTTTCTAATTAAAAATATATATTATTCCATCTTATTGGTAACATGATTTTTAAGTTTGGATTATTGCTTTTTAAATTTTTATTTTGATTTTTTTTTGTTCATATTGGTGTTTTGGATGTCTTAGGATCAATTGCCTTAATTATTTTTAATTTTTGTATCTTTAAAACCTTTATTCTCATCATAGGATCATACATAACAAAACATCAATATTCGTAATCATTCTAATTTTACCCTACTACCAAACTCATTACTATTACTATGTATATGATAATTTACATTCTGATTCTGATTCCTTTATGCGAAACAAACGCACCCTGGTTTTGTTTGATGTTAATGGGGTGGAATGAAAAATGAACTACGGAATGATTGAAGACAAAAGATGTCAAATTTTTATTCTTTTTTTAAGAATAAAAGATGTCAAATTTTTTTATTTACGAATTGTTTTGTAATTTAGTGAAATTGACCACTATAAGCGGAGTAAGTATTCCTTTATCGCACGTGGGAGTAAAAAATTAAAATTTCTTTCAAAAGACTGAATCTTTAACTCGAGCATTTGAGAGATATAAATCACGGTAACTTAATAAATCAGCATACAGGGTGCCGGTGTACATAAAGGATCTACACACTTTGGGCATAATTTCCACACTACTGCCACCGAGGCCCCGTCGAAGTTCGAATCTTGACCTCTTCTCTTAAATACTGCATAATGAACCATTGAACTAAGCTCATGCGACTATTAAAACTAGCATGGACCTTTATGTATATAATTTGTTTTTCCTAATAAGAAAAAAATTTCTACAAAAATATTTTCCTACTCATAAAGAATAAAAGAATTTTTTAAATATATATTATAACTTAACACGTCATATGTATCACTCAAAATTAAAAGTATAAACTAATAATTATATATTTTAATATTTATTATGTATATATACGAATGATATAACTAGTCATGACCCGGTTCAATTACAATTTGCTTGATTCTAGTTTTGAAATTAGAGGAATCAAAATCGAATCTAGCCTCCTCTAGTTCTAATTGGGTTTTTTAATTTTCCAAATGCCAATTCAGATGCCTTTTAATAATGGTCATATTTTTAATTATATATGATTAGCCGCTGGTTGTTAACCAATTCTTAATTTCTTACAATTCTAATTCTAATATGATTTGTAATAAGCACTCAGTTGGAATAAAAAATATGTATATATAACGAGTTACCATAATTTACATCCTCCCAGATATTTTATCGGATCGATAATGTGAAAGACTCTTGAGGTTTGTGATTCAACCTTTTGAAAGAAGAAGACTATCATTTCAATTTTTTTTTTTAAAGAGAGTATCATTTTCCTATTAACTATTGGAGGAAGAGGATATTGACAAGCAAGGCCCACAACCTTAGAACTAGTCCACTTCAATCCTGAGTGGCACACTAGGATGATAGCCAGTTGTTTCTACACATTATTGGAGCACTCAACTTAATATTGAGTGGATAGGGTTAGGTATGTAGGGACGTAGGGTAGGTAAACAATTGTTATACAGTGTACCATGTTTGTATGGACAACTCACTGGTCACAGGGATGAAATTTGAGAGAAGAGACTAGGGCAGTGTGGGAACAAAGGCACGTTGGAAATTCAGAAATTAGCATTCCTTGACCACTATAAGCGGAGTAAGTATTCCTTAATTTTTTTTTTTTTTTTTTAAAGTTTATACAAATCTAAACTTAAGAACGCCATTAAAACTAGCATGAAAGAAGTTGTTGGGAAAATAGTAACAACGTCAACGAAGGCTGACACTCTGTATGAAAGGAGAACAAACACAATCGTGAAACGAAGTACGTGCCGTGTTATAATAACATTGCCTTAAAAGCGTTATATGTTCGGTGATGGTGCAGTCAAGAATCTCGGCACGTTTTCGACAAGTTATACAGACTAACTACGCTTAGCATACACCAACTATAGAGCAGGTGAATCTGACTTTACTCGGACAAAGGGACCAAAGAACTAATTAAAAAGGAGGAAGAGAT
>CM008337.1:27991731-28006370 GCA_002525835.2 Ipomoea batatas | reverse complement strand
CTGATTCTAAACAATGTAGTTTTGAATTTTAATTTTGATGGTGACAGTTTGTTGTTCAATTCACGTTATAGGCTTTTTTATACTGTAAAGCGTGCGTATGTATCTTGTTTTATACGTTTCTTTGTCTCATGTTATGTAATTCTGTACTTTAAGCATATGGATTTTGTACTTGAAATAAAGTAAATATGATATGCGTTTTTGTGTTTTGTTTATGCGCTTTTGTGTCTTATGTTATGCAATTTTGTACCTTAAGATTAATTTATTGATTTTGTATTTGAACTAAAATAAATATAAAACATGTACATGTGTCTTGTGTTATGCGTTCCTATGTCTTATGCTATACAATTCTGTATTTTAAGAGTATTGACTTTGTTGGGGTATTTGGTGTAGTAGAAATGAATATGTATGGAATGGGATTGTTTTTTATTTGCATGTGGTGTTACTCAGAGCATTTAACTTTCTGGAAAATTGGAAGCATGCAAATATCCTGGATCAAAAGAGCAATGCTAATTAATGTTGTGGATCACTAGATTCGATCGGTAAGATTGGTAAAATGGTATCACATATGTGGACTCATTTAACATATGTAAGTAATATGTTGTTCAAAATTTAAAGACCTAAAGTTGATTTGCTAAGCAGCAAATTTGCAGAAGCAGAACAATAAGTAGGAGATCTCAAGATACATAGTTGAATGAGCAACAGAGTAGCAGACTACTATACATCTCAATTCTCAAGCAATGAATTAAAAGGTCTTTTAAGATTGGGGTTTCATATGGGTGAAGAGCGTCTTTGCAAACTCGGCTAGTTTCTCAGTTGAAGGCATCACATCCTTCACGGCATCATCAGCGATGAAATCTTGTGCCCAATTGGCCAAACCAGGAACCTTTGCTTCATCCAGCAAGTTAATGCTGTTAAATGTCTCGATGACCCTTATCCACCCCACTAAGCATCCCAATGTAATGTCCAAGAACCCTATTTTGTCTCCGCCAAAGAAGTTCTTCCCTTTGCTGCAGCTTTGGAAGGCACCCTCCAAAACCCCCAAGCCTTCTTCCACCTCACCTATGGCTGCCTTTCTGGCTTCCTCATCCTCAGCAGCTGCTATGGTACGTAGTTTTGGGTACCACTGTACCACAAAAATTAACAATTCCCATCATAAAACAACACAGTTTATGTGTTTTTGCCCAATTTATGGAGAGTCTGAACAAGAGGGCCCAACCGGGGACCTCTTGATCTGCAGTCAAATGCTCTACCGCTGAGCTATGGACCCAATTTGATATTCAATGTCAGTATTTTTATTATTTATTTGTCTATAGTTAATAGTGTGTGTTTGTAGTTATTATGTTACTCTAATTAACACAATTTATGTGTGGTTAATAGTGTGTCATACTTTCTCAACCAAACACAAAAAGTCAATATCCACACTGCGGAGTTCGAACTTGAGACCTCTCAAGTAAAAAATCACAGTAATACTGCTCAACCACAAAACCTTTAGCATATGTGCCTCCAATTTATTTACACATAAACGGTTAGTTGCACGTACAAAATAACACATAATCTAAAGGTTATTTTAGATCACGGTATATCGTACAATGCAAGGTAAACCCTGATCTATAGTATAATTTGTCGTAAAGTGGACCCTTGTCCAAAAAATGACATTTAGAATATATATATGCCTGCATTTAACAGTGCCTATAAATAAATTGAAAACAGTTAATATGCATATATCGTTAACCTATTATATGTGCTTCAATTTATTTATAGACACATAATAGGTTAACTAACACGTAATTTTAGATCATTTACAGAATTACAGGTACATAATATATTTAATATAGACACCTACAATGCCCTACATATTGATCACAAACTTCACCGTACAAGTAACAATTAAACCATAAAATTACCAGAAAAGGTAAATTAGCATGAAGATATATACCTTATCGTCAATATAAGTGGCCCAGAAGCGGTGAATAGCCCGGTCATAAGGATCTGCAGGCATGATAGCCGGACCGGAAGTCCAGACCTCATCAATGTACTGGACAATTATGAGGGACTCGCAAACAGGTTTTTGGTCGTGAATGATAACAGGGATTTTCTTGTAAAGTGGATTAGATTTGAGTAGAAGGTCACTCTTGGCCGCCAAATTCTCCTCCACGTACTCGTAAGCTACAGACTTGATGCTGAAGGCGATGCACGCGCGGAGCACAAATGGGCTCGCCCATAAGCCCAAGAGCTTCACAGTCTCTGACGCCATGGCTGATGAGAATGAATTAAGCAAAGCGAGAAGACAAGGGCGGGCTAAAATTTTTCTAAGCTTCAATTGGGTCTTGAAGGTGTATATATTGTGGAGTGGTTGATGCGAGAGTTGAAACACAAAATCAAAAAATGTGGATGTAAATTAGAGGTGGCCACACCACATGCCCCGATCAATCAAACAACAAGGTTATAAGTTCGACTCCAACAAAAATAGTTTAATGATTTTTTTTTATTTAAACTGATCAGCTATAGGAAACTAAGTTGATTTATCCCATAATGATCTTTCCAATCAGCAGAAACTGGTTGTAACCTGTTAAAAATGCTAATTGTAACTTTTTCTCAAATTCATAAATTATTTTGAAGTTTTTTCGAGTTCAATGGCTTAATTGTTGTTTCTCAAGTTTATTCCTACCTTCTCCCAAAAAAAAATCAATATATTTATTATTTAAAAGATCTTTATGAGATATTTTTATATATTGATTTAATTTATATAAAAGTAAACGAAATGAAAAATTAATATATTTAGGTGATAATTGAATAGTTATTATCATTTTTATGACTAAATTTATTTTGTGTGTAACGTATTATTTTATGTGCCTGAGTCCCCATAAAATATTTTCATATAATTTGGCGTGAAGCTGAGAATGAGAGAACGGCAGGGTCGGTGGTGATAAGAGCCCGCACTTGGCTGGTTCGCCCAAATAGTAATAGTGAGTGTGATGTGTGAACCAAAACGTAATGTTGTGTTTGGGGGACCGCTTTGCCAGCGTTTCTCCACCATAATTGGAAACAGAGAATCTTCTGACAATATAAGCCTAATTTCTACTGAAAGTGATTTGTGTATGACCGCTTTATGAATTCTTGTTTGTTAGATATGTCTAATGATAAACAACGTAAGTATGATTACACATTTAAAATGGTAACCAGAATATCATTACAGTACATGATGATTGGCATACAAATAGTAATATAATTTCTTTTATAATAAACACAATCTCGCTGCAGCAAGAAACCATTGGTGTCAGATTCTCATAACTAGAAAGTTCTCGAGTAGGAATAAGAAGCCCAATATAGAAGTTCTTATTTTCAAGCTATTATTTTTTTTTACGTTGACTTGGATTTTCAATGTGACTTGAATCACTTCAATTGGATTTTTATAGAGGTCTGATTGGATAAAAATTTCACTTTTGCACGCTTTTACTCCGTAGAAAGATGTTTGGTAAATTAACTGTTAGCTGATAGTTGTTTGGTATAATTTCTTTTCTCAAAAAACTAATTAAAAAAGTTGCTTTGAGTAGATTTTTGAATTTTAGCATTTTGGAATTACAAAAAAACTTATTAACCAAACACTTATATTGATTTTTTAACCAAGTCAAACAACTAATAGTGATCAAATAAGCCAAAATTAACTGATAGGCTAATTATTTACCAAACAGTACCATTATAAACTGAATTCAGTAAGGCCTCGATTGTTACATAGATATTATGCTAGCCTGGCCTGGCCTGTTTTTGCAGCCTGTCTGGTACTTATAAAGCTTAGAATATTGCCTAACCATAAACCAATGCTATTCTCATTCTCTACTAATCTACTATGATTGGATCCTATACCTCTAACTTAAACCACTTTCTGGGAATTAGATTACACATATGACCTTACCAAAACACTTTCCATATAAAGTTTCAAGACCATTTTCACCGAAGAAACGAACACGAATAATTACCGGGTAAAGGATGGCCCTGAAGTGCAAATTAGCTCGATCAACTTATATGTACAGCGCTGCAAAACTTCCCTCTATCACCTGTCAAAGTTGCCGGTTTACTGTCATGGCGACGGTGGTAATTAGCCATTGTCATCTCACGTTGCAGCAATGAGCTTTTCGTCCGCTTTGCAGTTTTGCCCACAGGCAGATCATTTGCCTCGGGGATTGATAATGTGCGGTGTAGTAACCCTCAACGCACCCAAATTGACAGAATTTCAGGCTGTGCACGTACGCCACATCCCGAGAACTGTTGAATTGCTGTATCCACATTCCCATGCTCACATCTTCCATCTTGAACAACTGCAGGTTCGGTAATTGTTAAATGGTGGGGTTTTTCGGTTCTTTTCTTTTGTGTATTGCTCGTTAATCAATCTACGACGTGCGTTCTTGACTGAAAACGAAGAAACGGAGAAATGGGAGCTGGGATTTGATAGAGGGAAAATATAACTTACCCTCAACTTATGCCGCTCAAAATTAGAGACTATGTAATGGGCAATGTCAGATGAGATAATATAGCCAGGCCCATTGGCATAGGGGGGATAGTCTGCTTCTGACCATTCCTGCAATACCAAAGTAAAGAAATTACTGTGAGATTTTGATGGATGGAGAAAGAGCATTGATCTTAATTATATCTCTTCCCTATCCTCTCTTTTACATCTGCCTTGCTATTTCTCTCCCTCTTCTCTATTTTCTAATTAGTCCTACTTAGGTGTAGTTTACTGGGGGAATTGTTGGGCAGATGCTAGTGAAAGGCCAAGTCTAGCACCATGTAGCTAGGAGATTGTTGGGCGGAGACCTGAAGGGGCAAGTCCAACACCATGTCTCTCGAAAATATGACGGTATATAAAAAAATAAAGTTGGGCTTTCGTTACTAGCTATAGCTTTTGGCGTAATCTGTTGGGGGGAGTTGTTGTACGGAGGCTGATGAAGGGTCAAATCTAGCACCAAACTGTTGGGGGGAGTTGTTGGACGGAGGCCGGTGAAGGGCCAAATCTAGCACCAGGTGGCTAGGAGGATTGTTGGGCAGAGGCCTGAAGGGTCAAGTCCAGCACCCTGCCTCTCGAAAATATGACGGTATATAAGGAAATAAAGTTGCGTCTTCACTACTAGCTATAGCTTTAGGTGTTGTCTACTGGGGGAAATTTTTGGGCAAATGCTAGTGAAAGGTCAAGTCTAGCACCAGGTGGCTAAGGGGTTGTTGGACAGAGACATGAAGGGTCAAATCCAGCATCCTACCTATATATAGAAAAAAAATTGCACATTCACTACGAGCGTAATGGTAAGCGCTTGATCCTATTAAAGATAGACTTTAAAACAATAGCAAAGGAACATCCAGATGTTAGTGAATCATAGAGACAGCAAATTAGGAAAACAACAATAGTTTACCTCATAAGTGACAGCCCATTTACCCTTCCTCAATGGCTTATGGTTGTAATTGATGTTTCCAACATACAGGCTTTTACCATGAGGAACTTTCTTAACTTCATTCATCAAAGCATCAATCCTCACAAATGTATCATCATCACACTTCATAATATACTTCGAAGCCATTATACGAATCTGCAAAACACAAACAGCACATGAAATTTAAGGGGACAAGCACACGGGAAGTTAGCAAGACAGGAAATGGAGTTCTCGATCGCCACTCACTGCATATTCGCAAATCGCCACAGTCTTCAACACCACCAGATCATAATTATCCATGTAAGGCACGATAACAATATCGCCAAAAAATTCCGCTTCTTTCATTAGTTCCACATTCACTTCATTCTTTCGATGCTGAAAATTTTGTGTTTTAAGACCACAAGCACAAGTCAGGGTAAATTGAATTAAGTTAATCAGCTTTCCATAGCTTCATTCAGTATAAGATTCTTACCATTGCCACAAAAAAACGGGCCACAACGTTCAAAGACTTAATCGATTCGTGTTGCATCCACGATTTCCTCACTGCCATCCGCTCAGCAAAATGATTTCCGGCAGAAAGGACACCTATGAAGAGCTCCACAGGTCCTCGAGGAAGAGGTGGCGCTCGCCACTCGGGCAACATTTCCAGATGCCTGTGCGGGGCAAAACTTGGACGCATTGATGGCAAAGAAGCGGCAAAAAACGAATGCACATTAACATCCCCCTTCAGGGAAAAACCAGTCGCGTCATCAAGAGTAAAGCCCTGTTGACAATAAGAAACAGTTGGAATATACTCGTTTCAAATAACCGTTCTCAAGGACCGTAGATTTTAGTACTTACGGGGTGATACGGAAAAGAAGTAATATGCCTCCCATCTACGCTGATATGAAAACCTTCAAAACCTGCAGCAACTGTAAGCACAAACATCCTGTTCTCTGCAAAAGGATATGGCCAGTCAAGCGAAACCTTCTTTGTTCTCTTAACAATCCGCTTTAACCACCACATGACCTTCGATTCTTCAGAGCGACTATTGTCATCGAGAATCCACCTCTCACATTTCACCTGCCCATCAACTTCATATGATACAGAAAATCAAAATTAAAAAGCAAAAAAAAGAGTTCAAGGGAAAAATCCTTTGAGCACAATTGCAAGTGCCTACTATTCACACTATAGAGCGATTGCCAAAGTCCTAGCTAGTGATAGTTGTGTAATAAGTAATAACAGCTAAATACTAGAAAGAAAAGCACATAAATCCACCAACAATTGCACACCAATCCCTCCAAATTTCCCAAAATCAAGTTTTATGTTCAATTCTACATAGCACTTAACAGCTTAATTAGCATATAAACTTCACAATCTTAGGTAGCAAAACTGCCTATCTGAGAGTCAGAACCATTTAACATGTTTGTACAAGTGAAACCATAAGACTACTCCATATAAGCTAGCAGGATTAATATAGCAGTATATAAAAGTAATGGAAAAAATAATGATAGGGTTTTTGGGTTTAGGATTAGTCTGCCGTTTGAATTAGTATAGCGTAAGCTGAAAATCTAATGGAAAAAACAATATAAAGAGCAATCAATGGGGATAAGCCCAGTCAAGCTGGCTAAGGATACAAACTTGTAACTATAAGGTCAAGTTCGAATCTCAACTTTCTTGGTTTGAGCTAGTCAACTATAGACAACCTAAACTAACCTAAACTGATTTACCTCTCTGTGGTCATTTGCTGGCTAGGATCACAAGGCGAGGTTTATCAAGTGCACCACCTCAAGTAGTGGATGTAGGTTTATCTCATGAAGTCCTTTGCCGTCTAAGGTCACAAGGCGAGTTTTACCAAGTGCACCACCTCAAGTGGTGGATGCAGGTTTCTCTCATGAAATCCTTTGCAGTCTAAGGTCACAAAGTGGGTTTTACTAAGTGCGGGTTTTACCAAGTGCACCACCTCAAGTGGTGGATGCAAGTTTCTCTCCTCAAGTCCTTTGCTGTCTAAGGTCATAAGGCAAGTTTTACCGAGTGCAGCACCTCAAGTAGTGGATGTGGTTTCCCTCTTCAAGTCATTTGACGTCTAGGGTCACAAGACAGATTTTACCAAGTAAGATGGATGCAAGTTTCCTCGTCATTCCAAACGAGTGCAATCGATCACCTGATCTTGAGGCTAAGGATTAATCTGACGTAAGCTGAAACCTAATGCATCAAAAAAACAAAAAGAAATCACCCACCAGTTTCTTCAGCAGCATTGGATTTGCCATCACACCTTATGGCAATTCCCCATTGCATCCTATAACGAGTGTTCTGCTCAATCACTGGGCTCTTACTCCAATCCCCCTTCAACCGTGGATTAAAATGCAGTATTCTCGGCGGATCCTCCCCATCCACATTCTCCAATCCCAGCAGCTCCATCATGAACTGCGACTCCGGGTGGGCCCGCCGCGGCGTCCCCACCACCGTTATGTGGGACCCTAAACACATACCACATGGGATCACCCTCAAATTACCCTTCTGCAAAAGCTCATGCCCTGTCAACGCCACCGACTCGGGACACGACTCGTTACGATTCTGAGTCAACTCGGTCCCAACTTTCCCGGACTCAAGCTCCGCCAGTAGCTTCTTCCCGGCCACGAACGCATCTCTAACGGCCCGCCGGAGCTCCAAGCTGCCGCCTTTATCTCCGCCGTCGAATGATTTCTCGTCGATAACCAAACCCGAAATTTTCTTATTTTCCGATTTTTCACCCATTCTTCTCTGCCGCAAACGCAATCCCATCTTTTTTTCTTGCGTGATCGGACCCGGAACTGCCGTTTTTCGCCGGGGATGAAATTCGGACTTTTTTTCGCCATTGCTGAGTCTGGGCCGCGAGTTCTCGGACTCGGTGTACTCGAGCTTATTAGGCGCATCCAGCCCGAACCCATTTCTCAAAATTATGGGTATTTCCATGCCCATTAACATCAGGTATAGAATCAGCGTACCCATCAACATTTGAATTGATTTTACCCGATTCAGTGAGAACAAAGGATCGAGCTTCCCCCGTTTCATTCTCCCCACAATTTCTTGGCTTTTCAGCAAAAAAGGGAATCTGGCTCTTCAACAATAGATCGAGACCCAAACCCCAATTTTTGCTAAAAACCAAGAGGACTAGTCATCAGTTCAGATGAAATCCAACGTAATCTATCCATGCAATATATACATACACACGTATACGCACATAATTAATATTGAACGTAGTATATTTTATTATTTTTGTTGAGAAAAAGGGTATATATTATTATTATTATATATATGTATTTTTATTTTTAAACAAAGAACAGCTTTCATTGATCAGCAAGAACGGAAAGAAGGGAAAGAGTACATATTGTATCGCTACATCTCTCAGACATGCTCGGAGGAAATGTTATAAGTGTGGTGCAATTATTCATGAGTTTGTAAGTTCGTACATTAAGGTTAGTTTGTACCTGATTATGAATACACACACATGTATATGTGTGTGTATAATTTACCCGAGACGGAAAGTGGATACAACTGCATGTCCCATCTCCATCCCCATCCCTTTGAGAGCCAAGATTAGGGATCTCTATGAGGTTAGTGAGAAATTTTCATGCATAAGTCTCCGCGGATAAAGCACATTTTATTTTTCAGTGTGAGAGATACACTTTTTGCAAGAGTTGAATACTTGAATATTTGACTTTGTAATTGTATTATTTGTATATTTATGAAATATTCCAAGTTGTTTAGTTGGAACTCATTTTTTTCTTTGGTCCTGTTTGGTAAATAATCAGCCTATCAGCCCATTTTGGCTTATTTGATCACTATTAGTTGTTTGGTTAACAAGTTTTTTGTAACTCCAAAATACTAAAATTCAAAAGGCTACTCAGCAGCCTTTTCAATTAGCTTTTTAAAAAAAGAAATTATACTAAACAACTATCAGCTAACAACTAATCTATCAAATTACTTTTTACAATCAGCCAATGTTATTAACAAATCATGCTTTTTAATCCAAACAGTCAATCCAATCAGCCAACAGCCATTTACCAAAACAGGGCCTTTTAACTATTTTATGTTTACATTTTGTGATGGAGTAATGTTCACATTTTGTTGTGTGAGTTCCCAATTTTGAATTTGATACTTTTTTTACTACAATAGAGGATAGAATGCGAATATGAATTTTTTTTGTGCACTAGTGTTGAAGCATTTAGAAAATTGAATGTAATCAATATTATTTGTTATTGATTGACTTTCCTGTGAGGCTGTGAGACCGTCTCATGGATATTTATCTGTGAGACAAGTTGGGTCAATGTGAAAAAATGTAATAATAATCAGAGATAAAGTGTTTGTTACTTATAAGTAATCGTGTAATACTTTTGAGGAAAAATGTAATACTTTAAAACAAAAATAATCCTAAAAACTTGATGAATGCAAAATTTTGTATTTTATTAAATATTTGTATATAATATTATTTTAGTAATTTTAAATTTTACTTTTAAAAGTAGTTGATGAGTTGATTTGTTTATCCACTATTCCACTAGCTAGTCAAAAATGTAAGTGGGTTTATATAAATATCCAACCGGTTTTTAAATGGGCTAGGTCAGACCATCTTTTTTTTCACTGGCCTATTGTTGCCCAACCCATATGAGATAGGTTGGCCCGTTTGACAACTCTAAATCCAACACATGCAAGATGTCATGTCCATTTCACCATATGTTATGATATATTTATGGCCCTTATTCGTGTTACTTGGCATTTCAAATAAATATCTCTAGTCTTCGAACTCTAAAGTATTGCAAGCTTCTAAGCAATCACATATCCATGTTAATGTGAAATTATCTAATCGGAGCCAAAATTTCGGTCCAAATTTATTTGTGGTAAAAAATTCTGTCCAACTTAAGCCATTAGAAAGAAATATCAATCACTACATACATTAGTGACCATCTCGATCTCTATGATGGACATATTATCCGGGTGGCCCAGGCCAAGCCCATGCTTGGGACTCGGCCAAGGCCACTACGTGAACCACGGTCCAAAAACGACATCATTTTGCGTAATTTTTTTTCACGCGATCGCTGTAATATACATTTTTATAACTCATAATGTATATTATTCTAACACATAAAGTACATTATTATAACATATAATGTACATTATCTTACCCCAGAAGTTTCATTATTTTAACTTATAATGTACATTATTCTAAACTCATAAAATTCAACATCCCCGTTTACATTATTCAATTCTAACTCATAAATTCAGCTACGTCGTTTTGGATCGTGGTCCACACAACTATGTGGACCATAATTTTCCCAATAACACTTGCAAATTGTAATAAGTTAATGGTATCATCTAACCCTAATAAATTAGAGTAGTTGTCACTCACCTAAACTTTTCTATACTCTATGCCTCAGTAAAAATTGGTGATCTCCAGTCTTTACATGCAAGAATCATTTATTTTAGAAGCTAAAGTAATATAATGGTGTTTGTTATCCTAGCTTTCTTGGAATTTCCACAAGAAAAGAGAGTTATAGCTAAACAAATATTTGTCCATGCAGGCCAGATAACATAAAGAATTAAAAAGAGTGCCTCAAATTAACTGACCAATATCATATCTGGGAACATGGAAGCTGTCAGTGTGAATCTAAGAACATGGAAGTGTCAAAGGTTCACACATATTAATGCAAAACATGTCTGCAAAAGTTGGAAACCTGCATTTTGTGTCTTGGCTTCGCCAATATATATATACAATGCGGTAAGAGATCTCCTCGTCTGTTGTTCTCTTTTTTGTCTGCTCTTTAATTTCTCAGTTCGAATATATAGATTTTTGTTTTGCTAATTTAATGGATGACTCTTAATATGGGGTTACGTTGTTGCAATTGCATATTATAAATTTTTGTTTTTGTGTACGTACTGTGTTAATTACTTAATTATAAGGTGAATACATTTAAGGAAAAAGTGTTAAATAGACTATTGAACTTTTATAATTTGTGTAATTGAACCATCAAATAAAAAGTGTGTAATTGGACTATTAAAAACTCAAAAATTGTGCAAATAGCATTTTTTTTTCACTTTTTATCACTTTTTTTATGTCTATATATCACTTTTTTTTTCTTTCTCCTTCATTGTCATTCTACTAACCATTAGTGTTGTAAAAATATCATCTATACACGGATTAATCGGCGCCTAGACACTAGCAGGCTCTAGGCGCTAAACGTCCGTCTAGAATATCACCATAATCGGTAGTCTAGGCGGCCGACTAGGCCGCCAAGGCCTCCTATGATCATATCTTAAATTGATTAGATAATTAATGGCCTGACCGTGTTCATCTTATAATTAAGAAATCATATCTACAACTAGGATGTTAATTAAAGGACCAAATATAATGTGTTTAGTTTATAATTTTATTAATTTTGGATAACTCTTTAAGTAACTCTTTTACTCCTAATTAAAGGACCAAATTAATGTGTTTAGTAACTCTTTTTTTTTAGTTTACAATTTTCTTCATAAGATACTCTGTAACTCCTAATATTACATTTTGATTTTAAATATTACATTTTTCATTATAAGTAGCAAACGATTTATTTCTGACGTATTACATTACATTTTTTAACATAAGTACTCCGTATTACATTTTCATATTGACTCGAACAGTTGTATCACGGACAACTGTAAGATAGTCTTACAGGAAACTCCCCTTTTCTTAATGGTTAAGAATACCGCGTACAATTAATCTATCACAACATACACTTACAAATTTTAATAAATAAAAAAAATATTTAGAGTACCAACTACCAATGCATTAATTAAATTGTAATTTACTTGGTAAAAGTAAGAATTGAATATTACTGATGAACCAAAACAAATATCTTGGTTCTTCGTTCAAACCTAATTAATTACACAACCCCACCGTCCCAAAACTTTTTACTGAATATCATTACTATTAATAAGTAAACCTGTTTATACTTTGACTTTTGTTCAAAACAAAAAAGCATAAAGAAAACCTAAACGACCATAGGTTTCTGTCGTCTTATTGGTGGTCCGGTAACAGCTCTGCATAGAAACAATACAACTTCTGGAATCGGTTTTGTTTTTTGTTTTCTTTTGGTCTATTTTTGTCCATTTCGTATTGCAAAATGCAAAGGATTAGTTTAATTATTTGAAGGCTCTATTGGGAAGTATGGCTACTTAGTAAGTTAGTAGGGATTATCATAGTTCGGTTCAAATATATCAGTTTGAATTTAATCGGACACTGTAGCAAATATTGGAATTATAGGGATAGTTTGGTTACGATTCAAAACCAAACCTAAAATATTATGATTTTGATTTCTAAAAACAGAAATCGGAATTGTCGATTTCAGTTCAAAACTGGAAAATAATAATAATAACAGTTAAATTTGGGTTATTTTAAAAACAAAAAATAGAATTAAAAAATAATAAAATGTTTGGACTGACAGTTCCCGAAACCAGAATCGAAACCTTCATAAAAAGTTCTAGTTCTAGTTTATCATTTCTTGGAGTCGTAAAGCGGCAATTTGGAACCACAATCGAACCACAGTCATATCTACTACTCTACTAGTTAAGCTCTGCCATCTCTCAAATTAACCAAATGATGATTCTTTTTACATGAAAAATTATATTTTTGTCTCTCAATTGTTTAATAGTTATAAATGTATTCTATTTCTTTCAACTATTGTTTATATAGTAGTTCAAGTGTTGACCTAGTTGTAAATTTAGTTAATATCTTTTCATTGTTGCAATTTTAGTCCTTTAATTGTTAATCAAATCGCAAATTAAGTACTTTAAATGATCGGCTAGATATGTAACAATTGAAAGATTATATTTATAATAACTGAAATGTATGGGTTAAATTTGCAATTAGGTCAACAATTAAAGATTTAGATTTAAAACAATTGAAAAATAAGTATCATATTTATAACTCAAAAATAATTGAGGGACAAAAAGTGTAATCTTATTTTTTAATGAATTTACTTGATATACTTTTATTTTATTTCATTTTTTTATTTGGCAACAAATCATTAATAATCAGCTATTCACTTTATTCTTCTTTTTCTAATAATTTATCCAATTAGCCAAGGACAGGTAACGGATTATCATTACTTGATTGGAAGATACTAGCTAGCAATTTCCATTACGGATTATTATTTGTTCATTGGAAGATACTAGCTAGCAATTTCCATTTTTAATAACCTTCCAAAGCACAACAACTTATACCATGAACCTAAGTCTACTTTGCATTGTAGGTCTAGTCCAAAAATAACATTCAGATTTTGCATTTGTAGTTGACACATTTTGTACTTACAATTGATAATTTATGTATCAGTAGCTATCATATTAAGCGCAAAATTTTTGTATCAGGGTTCATAATGTAATATAAACCCTGGTCCATGGTATAACAGTTAGTTAAGCACCTTGTAATTTGTGACATCATTGTTGCTTTCTATAATGAAGATCGCAAATTTGCATTTCATTCTAATTCAGAGTTGACATAATTATTGAACAAATATTATGAATAGGTTAGAGTATATTAAAAAAAATTGAAAATTACTAATATATATATATTATGGATGGAAGGTGTAATTTAATGACATGTAACCGAAAAGGCATCAAACGCGTTGTAATTCAAACGCATGTATACTTTTTCATCAATTCAAACCTTCAAAAAATAAATTAAAAAACAAAAAAACAAAAAAAAAAAAACAAAAAAGTCTTTATAAGTCCGAGTTCCGGCCCTGAATCCCCCATAAATCACTCCTGCTTCTCTCTTCTTAATTATACTCCACTTTCACTGAGTGGCAATCTTATTACAAAAGCAAAGGAATCCAAATAGTTATCTATCTGCAGAAAAGAATGGCCCTTCAAGCCTTAGGCATTGTGGCAATGGTGTTTCTTCTTCTTTCATGTGGAGAATGCGAGGGAATCAATGGCGGGTCTTCGTCGTCTTGCAACCTGGCTGATCTCAAGGGTCTCGTGGGGATGAAGGCGAGGATTCATTCCGATTACTCAGGGCGAACGGGGAGGTGGGTAGGCCAAGACTGCTGCAAATGGGAAGGCATTTCCTGCAACAATGAAACCGGGAGGGTGGTCGAGATCAATCTCCCGGGCTTGTATACTTCCGGGGGAGCTCCTTTCCAGGCTAGAATGGATGGGTTGTTCTCTGAATCCATTGCTCTTCTCACTGCTCTTCAAGTGATTGACATTGGCGGGCAGGAGGGCCTC
>CM008337.1:27974320-27986725 GCA_002525835.2 Ipomoea batatas | reverse complement strand
TGTATTCAAACCTTTCCAATATCAATGAGTTATATATGTAACATTTCTTTCCTAAAATCTATTGTATTTATAGGGAATTTATAAACCATTATGATTGATTGATATATTTTTAGAAATGTTTAAATTTTTAATTTAAATTTTTTTATCAAGAATATTAATCGAACTTGAAATCTTGAATTGACATTAAAGGTGTCAGTGTGTGTTTGGAAACCCGAAAAATGATTTCTGGAAATCATTTTTCGGATTTCTTGTGTTTGGTAAGCAAATGAAATCTTGAGTCAATGGAAAATAAGGTTTGGTCAAAGGAAAATGAGCCTATTTTTATGAAAAACAACTTTCTCTTGTGTAGGGAAAGTCATTTTCCGCCTTGCTTTTAGCAGCCCAGGGAAGTCTTCAGCAGTCAGCACAAACTTCTTGTCTCTTCATCTTCAGAACAAACATTCTTCATCTTCATAACAACATGCTCCGCCAGAAACGAGATGGAGATCCGGGCGAAAATCAGATCTAGTTTCCGGCGCGAAAACTAGACATTTGGTTTCCGCACGGAGACCAGACATGATTTTAAGGTTTATGCACGGAGACTATACATGGTTTCCGACGGAAACCAATGAATTTTCCCTTTTTTTAATTTTTATTTAATATTTGCTTAACCCTTCCTTATTTGCATGCATAATTTGGTCAAAATGAAAGACAAAAAAAAAGAACTTATATTTAAAATTGTTTTATTATACTGACTCTGTTACAATATAATATCTGTGTAAACCGGGTGCCACTAGACCACAAGGTCTTTGACAAATATTTAATTATACAATTCTGCTTATTTTCTAGAAAATGAACCAAACGCATCAACATAGTTTTCATAATGTAACCAAACATAAGAAAAGAAAATATTTGCTGAAAAATGACTTATTTTCCAAAAAACATTTTCAAGAAATCATTTTCCTACTTTTCAAACGCACCCTAAATATTTAATACCACAACAACGATCTAAAATATGAATCACATTTTCATTTTAAATCGCATTCAAAAAAATTAATGTTCCAATTTTTGTCCCTACCATACCTATGACAAATTCATATCCCATTACTACTATTAAACACATCAAAATTCAAATTAAATGTTATGTCCAACAATTGTTATACGTACAATATATCAGGGCCCATCAATCGCCATCATCCATTATGTACTCTGATCTAAAATGACATTCAAATTATATATATATAATTAACATATTATGTACCTTCAATTAATAAATTATATATATTAATAAATTCCTTTAATAGAAGTAACACTCTATTAAGAAACATAGGTGTTCTCGCACAAAAAAAAAAAAAAAAGTTCTTAAAAAAAAAAGTCTATTATTCTATAAAATTAGAAGCCTTTTAAGTTGGATTGAACAATTTTTTTGTTTGGGCGAGAAAATTTACTAAAATTGCACCAACCTTTAATACAAAATTACATATCATTTTTCATTAATCAGCTTATCTTATTACTAACTGGTTAACTGGTCACTACTAATACCTAAAATTAACTAATACCCCTTTTTTTTTGTTTATTTGTCATTTCTACAATCTATCAGTTAAGTTAATATTTATTTTTATTTTTAACATCTATTTTAATATTTTTGTAATTTTAAAGTTAATATTTGCATTTAATAAAATTATTTTGAAACATGTAAATTTTATTACCACTATTAAATTAATATAAAATATAATTATAAATATTTGAAATGAATTTTACCAAATGAATGGATTCGTATAAAAAAGGGAAGATGAAAGCAAAAGAAGCCCCGCGAATTTAACTCAATAATGGTTCTAGGTCACTCTGAAAAATCTTGGTCCAATGAAAGCGTGGGGTTCGATTAATTTATGAAAAGCTGAGAAACTTAATTATATATATATAAAGTAAGGGTGTGTTTGGTAACCCGAAAAATGATTTTCAGAAATCATTTTTCGGGCTTTTGGTGTTTGTCAACGTCCGGAAGTTATTTTCCTTTGACCATGAAAAAATGACCCTTTTTTTTTTCCCGAAAACAACTTCCAGGCAAAAATTTCAGAAGTTATTTTCCGAAAACTTTTTCCATGCGAAAGCCGGCCCTCTCTCATTCCTGCGAACTGGTTTCTGCTGAAAACAGTCCGTCGGAACTGGAAACCAGAGCAGAGACATTTTTTTGTCTTTTTTTTTTTAATAATAAATAATATTATTTTATATATTTTTATTTTTTAAATAAAATAATAAAAATGTATAATTATACAATTATATTCATTTTTTCACTCATTTTTCATAAAATAAACTAAACACACAAAGATAATTTTTCAAAATAAAATCAAACACATGAAATGAAATTATTTTATGAAAAATGAGATATTTTTCGGAAATCATTTTATGAAAGAATTTAAAGTGTAGGGGTGGGTAAGCAATAAAGCAAAAATAAATGTACAAAAGGACATAAGAGAAAGACACTCGTGCGTGTGGTGTACATAATTGGATGGTGGACAAGGCAACGAGATGGGTCCCACTCCAACAATGATGATGTTGAAGGGTCGTATTCATTGCCCATAATTAGTGGAGTAGAAATGAGTAAACCAAAAGAATGATATTTACCAAGAGATCTCTATACACTGAACATATCATTATTTATAAATTAAATTTTATTTTATTTTTTCAAAATATATTAATTCCACTTTCGTATAAATTTTGGCTATGTTTGGCAAACCTAGCTGAAAAGGTAGCTGAAGGTTGAAAAGTAGCTGAAAACTGAAAAGCTATAAGCTCGAAGCTGAAATTTGAAGAGCTGTTATGCTTAAAAGTGTTTGGTAAAATTAGCTGTTTGATAAGTTGATAAATGTAAAAAGACTAAAAAGGACATCTTCATACAATTTAAATAATTTTAAATTTAAATAGGTTTGTTTATATATTAAAATATAAAATAATGAAATCAATATATTTAAATAAAATATAAAGTAAGAACATATATTTGAAAATATATAAAGTAAAAAAAATATTTATAATTCATAAGATTAGTTCATACAAAAATTAATGTTCAAACTGAAATTACAACCAAATATAATAAAAAAAAATGTCAAAAGAGTTTTAATTGAGAGGGGTAAAGGATGTCATTTATTTAAAATAATAAGGATAAAGATGAAAAAAAGTTAAAAAGCTACTAGCTTATTTTGAAAAGCTACCCCAAGTAGCGTTTCAAAATAAGCTCTTATTTTAAGCTACTAACTTATTTTGAGAACATTATCAAACAGAGCTTATAGCTTATTAGTAGCTTAAAATAAGCTATAAGCTCCTAAATAAGCTCTGCCAAACAGAGCCTTTCAAATAAGTTAAAGCATTCTCATCAATTGTATTTTTTAAGGTTTGTCATCAATCACAAAAGAAAGAGATGGAAAAAAAAAAAAAAGAAGAGAGAAAAAAGAGAACAATTGTTATAAAAAAAAAAGGTGCAAAAATAACATGCACGCAGTTCATCGGGCACTCTTCCACTCACCAAGAATGATTGTTTTTATTCTTTTTTTTTCTATTGTGAGACTCAAAAATAATAATAATTTTTCTGTAATTTTTTTTCTCTTTCCTCCCTTTTCGTCCCTCTAAGAGTCTAACTTACCTTCTCTCACTTCCATCACAGCAAAACAATCTCCTAAAAATCATAGATGAGCTTAGATTTCTCTTATAGTGATTAGTCCATGAAGCAATAAATTTGTTAAACTCCATTATAGTTTTACGTAGTAAAAGGACATTTTAATAATTTCCTTTGTTTTTCTTTATAACCTTTTACAATTTTGTTTAGTAATATGTAAATAGTGAACTTGATTTTAACATATTCACATAAGGGGAAACCATCATCCGGGAATTGAAGAAGAACAATTTAAGTAAAGAGGTTGTCAATTCTCTTGTTTGCAGATAACATACCGAAATTAAAAAGGTTATAAAAAAGAATAATAATTAATTATTAAAATACTCATGTATGTAGTAAAATTCTAATGTAGTTGAATGAATTTTTTACTCCAATGATTACATTTTTAATTTATTTAAAAATAAAAATTGGAAGTAATATATTGCAACGATAAAATGTAAGGAACTAAATAATTGAAAGATTAAAAATATAAATTTTTAGCTTTTCATAAATACATAATAATAATAATAATATTATTATTATTATTATTATTATTAAACTTAGGTGATCCCAACTTCGTCGGACTAATCCTAAGATTACATGATCCTGTCTCTAGAGCCACTGCGGAAGTAATTCCAAGTCACACAATCAGCCAATCAATCAAATCCTAGTCTTTATCTACGTATATGGGATCAAATCTATACATTTTCCTATACAGATTTTTAATGAAATTCGAATAATACACTGCCGTATCCAGTCATGAGTTTATTTTATTATTCATTATTTATAGGAGAGTTATTTTATTAAAATTCTTTAATTGGTGTTTGAATGACTTGGTGTTGAGGCCTAAAGTAGAATAAAGGCAAAGACAATATAATGGGGGGATACTAGGTGGAGCGTAGATGATAGATTAGATTAGATTGGTATATATCACCTCCGAAAAGCCAAATACCTATCTCGTATTCTGCTCCACAAAACGCTAATTTGCTCGAACAGACAGGGACTGACACCTTAAATTTCTTTCGTGTGGATTTTTGGGCTGGACCCTTTGGTGCTGTCCTTGCCACGTATCCACATCACTCCTTTATGGCTTTATTTATTGCATTCATATTTCAAACTTTTTACCGTCTCCAAATTATTCAGCTCAATCAGATATATTAGAGCAATTTTTTTTTAGTACTACTTTTTTTGTTGGTGCGCAAGAGGGGCTAAGCCCCGGGAGAGAGAAACTAGCGAATCCTTCTGGTAGCGACATTCATGGCGTCTCTGTCAAGGATCTCAATGACTCCATCTGGTGGGTGATTCAGGATAACAGTCCCCCAGTGGATGGTCTGACCCATGTTGGCTGGGTAATCTGCACATTGATTCCCTTCTCTAAGTACATGATCCAGCTCCAACTCCTATTACAATGCAGTATTTGTTCATAATTATTTTCTCAACCTATTGAAGTACAAAGAGAGTTAATATCACTTCCACCGAACTTCGAACCCATCTCCTTTCATATGGAAGTGCAACCGGGTGCCACTACACCACAAGACAATCTAAATAAGCAATAGCAATAAAAAAAATTGTGTTTTTTTAGGTGCCAAATGCCAACTAATTAAGAGAGAGGAGAGAAATAGAAGAAGGAAAAAAAAAAAAAGAGAAGAAAAAAAAGGTTTGACGCGAAATTAAAGCGCAGGCGCCGCATTGCAATGCACGCGAGTGCTGCGCAAAAGTCATAAATGTTGATGAGTCTCACAAACTGATAAAAATCGAGGTTCTTGCAAGGAGATTTTTTTTTTCTATCTCCTCCACATAATCTTCGTTTCTCAAAAACCTCAAAAAATTACTATTGGTGATGCTCTAATATTAGCATGAATCAAATGAAAACAAGATTTTCTGCTGAAAAGTGATGCATGAGATCATAGTCCTCCACCAAGGTTCATCAATAGTTGATGGTTTTAGTAAAGTAAAAAAAAAAAAAAAAAATACGAGGTAATTTTAAGAGCCACGCTTATTTTTTATTTATTGTAAACTTAGAAATTTAGTCATGATAAGATTCTAACCTTTGATTTCTCGATATGAATGTGTCAAACACTTTTGACAGTGGAGTGTTATCATCTAAACATTCCTCTTATAAATTAATAGTATTTATATAATCAAATATATACCATATTTGTTTATAGTTTAGTTATGGTTGTGGCTATTAACTCTGACTTATTGTTTATTATAAAAATTCTATCACCCTCCATCTCATCAAAAAATAATAATAATAAAAAAATCTATCAACATAGATTTATACATTTTTTTTCATAATATCATGAAAAAATAGCACTTTAAATAAGAAAGGAAAAATAGTCAAATAGACATTCCAACTTTACACGAAAGTGTAATTAGATTATTGAACTTTTGAAAGGTATAATTAAACACTTTAGCTTGTCCTTTTGGACCAAATTGATGGTCAATGATCTATAATAGCAAATCGTTTAGGTTCCGGTGGTGCTCCAAGAGAAAAATCGACGATCGCCTTCCTTGTTGACCGGAAGAAGGTGGCCAATCCAGTCGACCGAGCGTCAATTTGTTGTGAACAATGGCGATCAATGGTATCCATCAGTGGTCAATGACGGCGTGCTTAATGATAACCTATTGGCTACTGATAAATTGGACTTATTTGACCGATTTTAATAAGTTGAAATGTTTAACTATACCTTTCAAAAATTCAAAGGCATAATTACACTTTTGTGTAAAGTTAGAAGGTTTATTTGATCATTTTCTCAATAAAAAATGGTGAAAATACTCTTATAATCAAAGGGATTTGGCTAAATAAATGACATAATGTACATTTTTTTTGGGTATGTAAAAGTTACATGTGTGAAATTATAACATTTCCTTACATCCTTATTACTATAATCCTCTCGCTAACTATTACACTAAATATGAATATGTATATTAGTGGCTCATAAAAAAAATTAATTCAAAAATTCAAAATAGACCTAGTTTATGTATATTACATTCCAATACAGAAAAGTGAGAATGACATTTTTTTAGCAGACTACAAAAGGCCATAATGGGGATTAATGGCGGTTCGTTATCAGAAGGGGGCAGCAATGCCCATTTTAATAAATAAAAAGAAGAAAAAAGGAGCCCACTTTGTTGGTCCACTATGAAATACTAAAACAAAAACAAAACAATGCCCACTATGAAAAAGCCCTTTTTCGCAATTCCAAAACTTTTGGGTAAAAAAAGATAAGGTAAAAAACATAAAATTAATAATATGAGGAAAATGATGAATTGAAGAACATATAATATCCTGATATACAAAAACCACCCTAGGTAGCTCAATCATTATGGTCGTCGGTCAACACAGTTGTGTGGATTATACTATCAAATAATGTATATTAAGTACACAAATAATATACTTTTAGTATATTAAAAATATACATTGTATTTAAAAAAAATACATTATTTGAGTACTAAAAATACATTATTTTGTATAATGTAAATTCAGTACACGTCATAATATACTTTTAGTATATTAAAAATATATTTTTTGTTATGGTCTACACAACACTATGTAGACCTTGGTTCACACAATAATTCACATAGGTATAGCTAGTTTGGGCTTATCATATTCTTATAATTCTACTAGGTTTAATTAAGTATTCTTCTCTCAAAAGGTTGAATCCTCAACAATAAGGCCTCACGCTCCCGAATAATTACTATTGTAGTGGGTTTTGGAAATGTTTTATTTAGTGTAAATATTGGGTTTTATTGTGTTACCTTTGAGGGACAAAATTTTCAGGTTGTTTCAAATAAGAAAAGTCCAATAAACTTATCTTCATTACGGTGTTCTTCAAGTTCTTGGCCATGGTGTTGGAAAGGCAAGGAGAGAGTACTTTTCTTTTCACAATGAATTTCCATATTTGAGTTATCACTTATCGGGGAGTGAATTTTTATTTATATTTTTTAATATTACTGACTCTATTACAATGTAGTATCTGTCCATACATACTTTTCTAACTTATTAAAGTACTAAAAGTCTATACCCTTACTAGAGTTCGAACTTGTGACCTCTCATTTGGGAGATCGAGTTAAAAATGTGCCGTTAAGTTACAAGTTACTTGAAAAGTGGATAGCAATTGCAGAAGAGAGAGCTGGATGGCCTTATTCATTTGGAATTTTGAGGCTTTAATTTATGCCTCTGATCTCTTCACAATCACTCAATTGACTAGCTAGTGTTATCAAATAACCCAGCATCTGCACGTTTAATTTGCTCATGCTTTGGGCCTAAAAGTATTTGCAGCACCTTGTATTTTAAGGACTGAATTTTCAAAATATTATTTAGTGGCCAAAACTGTTTTTTCTCGTTTTCAAATAATGAGTGTCTTATATAAGATATGTTATACTTTTATTTATTTATTTATTATCTAAACTATAATACTTGTTGTGAATATTATGTAAATCCTTAATTGAGATGCCACTCAAACTTAAGACTTTCTTTATGAAAATAAACAGTGATGCTATCAAATCAGAAGATATTTGGCAATTTTAGACCATTTTAAAAAATTTCTTGCTCGACCGCTCCCCCAAACACCAAGCAAATTAAATGAGCAATGAGAATATAAATTCTTCACGAAATTGCAACTAGAAATTATACACACCTAGAGAAGAAGAACAGTACACAATAATGGACAAAAAATGAGAAGAAAAAGATCATCATCATCATAATCACGTCACTCATTTCCTTAGTAATTAAGTGATGAAAGGCAACACTATATATAGATCGATCACATTTCACAGGCCGGGAAGGGAAAATGTTCATTGTTTAGGACAGTGAATGTGAAGAAGAAGCTTAAGACTACTACTGCGTGATGAACAGCGTGGTGGATGTTTTGAATCTTGAAAATCCTGTGGGGCCACCTTGTTATGGATCATCCTTTGTGATCGCCGCAGGATGGACCATGCTTGTCTTCCTAGGATATTGCAGCTTCTGCTGTTGCTGCTGTCGTTGTGGCCTTCGTGCTCGAGGGATGGCTCTCAAAGTCATGAAGAGGAACCCAAACAGCTAGAATTCCGATGAATTCAAAGCTGCAGACGACTAATAAAACTCCTATGTATGTGTTCTTTGATCACATACAGTTGTATGATTTGGTTTAGTCCAGTTGTTTGGGACATTTCGTTTAAATTTTGTCACAGATTTTTGGGTGCCATATAAGTGTGGAAGAGTTTAATACTGTGCAAGTACTGGCTACGTTGTATACATATATCATCGAGTGTTTGATTTTAAAAAAAAAAAAACTGTGTTTTTACGAAATGCACAAAGACAATACACTACAAACAACGATTCGGTAAAAATCATTCTCTTTGACAAAAGTGTAGCGTCAAAGACAACTATTTTAAACAAATCTGTTGTCTTTTAAACAAAAGAAACACTTTTATCAAAAACTGATGTTTTTGTGCATTTTTCTTGTGGGCCTTCTACAAGGGATTGCATTTTGCTTGCTGCCTGTGAAGCACATGAAACCCTTCCTCAAAGTGCTGAATTTCCTGCTGATGTTTTTACTTCCTGCCTCACTACGTCCATTAAACTGGCATTGAGATCATTTGTCTTCTTCTTCTTCTACTTGTCTTTTATTATCCTTTATGTATCACATATCTGTACTCAGAGAGGCCTAACAATAGGTGCTATTTTGAGTTCTCTATTAGGAGTTGGATTTTGCATAAACAAGTCCAACACTTGGATTAGATTGTGTGTATTAATGTATTTGAAATTGTTTTTTAACGATATAACACGTTACAGGCAATTTAATGCTATATACTTTTGTTATTGTTATTAAGTTTCGATTTTTAATATAATATATTTTGTAATTATATTATTAAAGTACTATATTATAGGTTGAATATAGGTATGAGATATTAATCGGTGGGTAGATTTAAAAAAAATAAATTAGCGACAAACGAAAATGGTAGCAAATCTGTAGCTAAATACCTTCTAACAATAAAAAAAAATGGTAACGAAATAGCGACGGAAATATTAGTCGCTAAATTTAGCAACAGATGTTTTCGTCTTTAAGCTGTAACTAAATGACATTCATTGCAAACAATATAAACGAATTAGTGACGAAAATTTCCGTCGTTAAGTTTAGCGATGAAATAATCGTCACAGAGAGAAAAATAGTGATAGAGTTTTTTTAGTTTAGCGACAAAAAATTCGTCACTAAATTTAACAATAGAATTAAAATTCGTCACAAGTGAATACCGATGTCACTTTTAGCGACGAATTGGTTCCATCGCTAATAGTTCACTTTATAAACAAAATTTTCCATTTTAGCGACGAAAGTTTTGTCGCTATTTATAATTTTTGTAGTAAATTAGTGGCAAACTGATATTGATGTGGATAAATTCATGGTCTCGTCTCTCGTTAGGTATATTTTCCCAAAGCAGTATTAAAAGAGTGGGCCAACGAAATGATGTTATCCTTATCATCCAGATTTAGGAGATCAACCAATACCTATTCCTAGCTCTTAAACTATCATTATCAAGTAATACTTTCCTCAATTAGACCACATTACTAATCCTAACAATCATTAGTCAAGTCACCTTTTGGTAAACATTAACGTCACGTTTGGTTGAACAATTGTATTTTATTATGAAATTTTGATTGATATCTATTATATCATACGAAGTATTTATTTACACACTTTTATTATCCTATTATTATATTCAAATTCTTTAATAATCACAAAGTGTATTGCCCTTTTATTCTCATACTTTTGAACAATAGAAATTAAAATAAGGGAGAATTTTTTTAAAAAAAAAAAACAAAAAGGTTATTGCCTATACATTAAATATGAACTTTTAATATATATATATTGTAATTAATTATTTTTATTCCAATTCTTATTTACTACCAAATAAACTGACTCATTCTATTTAAACTTATTACAATTAATAAGTATTTGATTCCATTTACCATCTCAATTTCAATTCTGATTCTAATATTTGAACCAAACTCACCCTAAATTATGTTATCATGTCTTATATTCTCTAACTAACACCAATGTATCCAGGAACAAGACAATTTTAAATGGTACGATGAAGGGTTAAGATCGAATCAAATCAATTCTTCGCTCGGTGTTGAACTTATAATTATGTGGTTACTAAATCAACATAATAATATAATCTAGCCAACTTAGCTAGAGTTGTCTCAATGTAAACTCATATTCCACACTATATATTATTAGGGGTATCCACAAGGCGGCCTTGATAAAAGCAAAACATTAAAGTCCCACTTATATGATCAATCAATTGCAATAAAAAAGAAAAAGTGTGTATTCCTTAGTATTTTCTCACTTAATGCATCACACAATCATTGATGGAAATTTATGAAAAAAAAAACAAAAAAAAAAACTCTTTAATTATTGACGAATAATCAATCTAACATGTTAAGTGACTTAATTGTTACCAACTTATTGTATGTCTTAATCTTAATTTATAATAAAAATAATGGCAATGTGTTGACACTAGACAATGCCTTCCTGTAGCTTTGAAGTATTTGATGTTTCATCTTACACAATTAATTAGTCAATTACTAAAACATGCAAAAATTTCTTATAACTGTGTAGGCAGAGGATAAGTTGAGTACGTAAAACTCAAATTTTAGTTGATCCTAATATTATAAAATTTGAATATTATTCCATATATGAATGCTACATCCACGTACTAATTTGGAGAAAGAACCAAATGGGAAATATGGAGTTTATTAAACTGAAATACTAAATGTTCAATGGAACTTATGATAAATAATAACTAGCTTGATGATCAATTCATGGCTATAAAGACTATTTATACTTTGGTGCAATTTAAATGAATAGCGGTACCAATTGAAACTCTTCCCTCTTGAATTAATTCAAAGAAATTAATTAAAGATGCCTCTTGCAATTGAATGCATGAGATTGTCGTCGTCGTCTTTTTTCATCAACACAATAAGGCCAACCCCAATAGCCAATTTAGGCACAACAATTAAGAAACAATCCTGACAACTTAAATTTTGAAGCAAATGGGAAGATGATGTGGCAGCTATTTCCAAGTTTTGTCAGCCACAAAGGGGCCCACCTTATGCTTACCCTCACAAAAGGCAAGGAGATATATATATATATATATATTTTTTTTCTGTTTTTTAATTTTGTTTTATCTTTTCTTACTTTTTTTTTCCTCTACCATATTTTCTCTTTCCTAATCACACTTACAAAATCTCTTCAAAATCTACACCAAACTCTTAACTATTGTGGATGGCCTAAGTATATGGATCGAATGCAGGAAAGTTCAAGTTGAATGTGGATGCGGCTGTGGGTGTAGGACATCGTTGTATGGGCTTTGGGTGGGTCATGTGTGATGATACGGGTTCTTTTATCCCTACGAAAGGTAGTCAATGAGATGCCGTGTTTGAGACCCGTGAGGCGGAGGCGATGGGGCTAGGAAAGATTAGAGTTAGTTGAAGGAGGTGGGGGTGGAGATGGATGCGTAACATGTGCTCTATACTATTAGGGGGGATTCTAGAGGTGGTGCCTTTGGATCTATTGTGGACGACATTTGAGAAATTACAGCTACATTTAGTTGTTTAACTTTCTTTTTTGCTCAAAGGTTTGTGAACTGTGTCGTCCATACATTTGGCTAGGGAGACACATTCTATGTCAAGTTTAATGGAATAATTCGGTTACTTTAGTTTTAGATATGAGTGTTTTCTCAAAAAAAAAAAAAAAAAAAAAAAAAAAAAATAAAACAAAAAAAAAAAAAAA
>CM008337.1:27945712-27957790 GCA_002525835.2 Ipomoea batatas | reverse complement strand
TTCTGTCTGAGATCTCATCTCAGTGCCCTCCTCCTTTCAAGAATTTTAATTCTTCTTGTGGAAAGAACTGTAAATTAGTGCCTCAGTTTTCCAATATTTGAAACTTAGGAAAAAACCTACAATTTATTCAAAATGCTTTTTGAAACCATTTGAAATTTATTACACTGCATTACCTTGTCATATCCATTAAGTATTTAAGTTGAGATAATAATGCAACATCTTTAAGGAATTGAAAATGTATTTTCCATGCATGCAAAAGAACCTTATTTGATCTACTTTTCTTCTGTGAAGTAAGAAACCTCTTCATTTAGTGAACTGAAAAAAATTGAGGATGAGAAAGATATTTCAATTGGTTCATTTAGGAAACTACTGATGCAAACAAGCAGGTTTTCTCAACAAATACATGCATTGTACTTGAATGGATCATTTAATTGTTTTGTCCAAGGACTCAAGGAAACTATAAAATTGTCCAAGTATTACACACTCATTTCCCTCACATTTAGATTTGAATGGTGCAAATGAGCATATTTTTTTACTTTAGTGGAACCACTCTGATTACCATTTTTTTTTCCAGGCTAACTCTGTTTCAACTACAAAGTATGATGTGCTTACATTTTTACCAAAGGGTTTGTTTGAACAGGTATTTTATTAGAAATAAAGTGCATGTGTATTTTTTTGATGATATTCCTATTGCCATTTCTTGATAATAATACAAGAAATCATTCAGTTGAATGCATCTTATATGTTTCCACAATGGAATATATAGCTTATGCATAATTTAAGTTTTATGTTATGCACAAAAAGCTTTAGTGCATTAGCTTGACTTGCTAACCATTTAGTCATGGGTCCAAGCCTTTGAAATGTCTTTGATAACAGAAGTAAGATTCTTTCATTTTACTTCTCAGACCCTTAAATATGGGAATCTGGTGCACTGTTTCTTACCTACAAAGTGTGATGTATACTTAGGTCAAAGGGTATTCTAGAAAAATAATACAGAGTAATATACAGTATTTCTATAAATACATGTCTAAGACCTTTAGTCTAAACTTTTCACAAATTCTGTTTTTCCTCATCTCTGCTTGTACATTATGTTTTAGGCATGAAATGAAGTGGATTAACCCATCTATGTCCTTCAACCCTGCCTTTCTGCTCACATTTATCTGATTTATTGTACCATAATTCACTTGTGTTGACAGTTCAGGCGGGTGGCTAACCTCTACTTCCTTATGATTTCAATTTTATCATGCACCCCAGTCAGGTATGTTGCTTGTGGTTGTGGGTACATGGTTTCATTTTAGTGGGAAAATAATTTAAAATAGACCAATATAAGGAGAAAATGCAAAGAAGAAATGTGACCTTAAGGCTTTTTGTCTTATTTCTTGCGATCTTCATATGTATGATACTATGGCATTTGTAATGATGCAGTCCTGTAAGTCCAATTACCAACGTGCTTCCTTTGAGCTTGGTGCTTCTGGTTTCTCTTATAAAAGAGGCATGGGAGGACTGGGTTAGTATAATTAGTTAAAATTTCCTTCTTATGTTTTAGAGATGATCATTTGCTATGAAAGTACTTGCTGCCTGCATTTTATTTTTGTTAGAAACCTAAGAGTTCAGGAAAACTTATTTAAAGTTAAGTGTCACAGTGTCACTCAAACATGTTGTAAAATAAAGAATCATGAATCAAGACTGGTATCTCTGTAGGCTGTGTAGCCCATAGTCTATAGATACACAAGCATTTGAAGTCATTCTGTCAAGAAATCTCTATTTTTTTTTATCTGATCTCTTTCCTGCATGTCTTGTTATTCTCTATTTTTTCTTTGCCATTCTCCAGACTTTCCAATTCATTATTTCACACAATTTTTATGCTTCAAGAAAAATGCTCACACTCCATCTCTTCTTTTTTCTTCCATAATTATGAACAGAAACGTTTTCAGAATGACATGTCAATTAATAATACTTCTGTAGACATCTATGGAGATCAGAAATGGTTGAGTGTTCCTTGGAAGAAGCTTCAGGTTGGAGACATTGTGAGGGTAAGTACACTGCATAAATAATTAATCTATATTTTCCATATTTATTTATGCTTATGGGGTGAATCTTTTACTTAATCTACATCTACCTATACAACATATGAAAGTGTCTTATCTTTTATTCCTTATTTTGAAGAATGCAATGTCATTTACTTAATTTTTATTTTATTTTTTTAATTAGTTATAATTATAATTATAAGATGTAAATTATTTGAATAAAACTTTTTAATTATATTTTTGAACATCCTTCCTAAAAAGTTTATGAATAGAAGTCCTAGAAGAAGAAAAAACCAATTACTCCGTACAATTTTCTTTTCAACTATAATTGGACTATTGATTGTGACATACTGACATTCAGTAATTAGATATTTCAAATCATGTACTGATGATAATGAAATTTGACATAATATATAATAACATATTCTTGAAATTAATTCAAGAATTAATGAGCAGTAGGCTTAAGTAGAGCTCCCATTATACCAAAGAGTTATCCTAATGTTAATAATGTTTCATACCAATTTTTTAATTACCAAAATTGGATACAAAGTAGCTGAGAATCTGTATATCAGCAAATTAAACAAGAAAATAACTTTAAAATTAAAGAGATAAGAAAACTGCGGCCAAGCACCCAAAATCATGTTCTTTTAGGACCAATGTCTCATTTAATGCATCATCATTGCAATATCAGCTCTCTGGCTTAGTACAATTCTCTTGGGACGAGATTTCTTTTTTATTTTTTTATTTATTTTTTATTTTTTTATTTTTTATGTTCTATTTATAAGAAAAAAGAGTACCCAAAATCACTAGGAAAGATCTAGCATTGAACCAACACCTGGACCCATGTTGGATCATCTTGACATGGGTGGAACAAGTGTCTTGGGGAGTGTGTAACAGAGGTTTATATGTGTTGTAATACATTGTTACTGCCATTGCAGGTTAAACAAGATGAGTTCTTTCCTGCAGACCTATTGTTTCTTGCCAGCACTAATTCTGATGGTATCTGCTATCTTGAGGTTGTACTTGGTCTGCATCTGAGTAGTGTTCTTTTATTTTTGTTGCTTTCACAAAAGTAATGTCCTTCACCTTTTCATAAAAAAAATGGCATTTGTATCTGTTCGATGTGGGGAGGGATAAATATACTATGAATTCTAATGAAACAAGTGTCCTACACATACTAAATTCTTTAGTTGGTTTCTTTTCCCTCTGTTTCTCTATCTTCTTCCCACTCACTAACTTGACATTGTATTGCAGACGGCTAACTTGGATGGGGAAACCAATTTGAAGATCAGAAAAGCTTTGGAGAAGACTTGGGATTATGTGACTCCTGAGAAAGTGGCTGAATTTGAAGGTTTGACCTTTCTGCTGTTTTTGGACATTACTCATTGTTCGTATGTTTTTGCCCTAGAGCTCATATAATTCATATGTTAATGTTTACTAGATATAAGCTCCAGTCAAGATCTGATTTTCATAGGTTTCTCTGTTGACACAGCCTGTAAGTTGGGATTTAGGCTGTGAGTCAGGGTTATGGTGCTTGTACTACATTGGGCTTATGGTTAGACTGTTAGCCAAAGATCTTGTAGTCTAGCAGCAGTAGCCTCTGATTCTAGGTAGGAGGCTTCAAATTCAATCCCCAGTCCCCTCAAATGTATCAAAGAAGGGGAATTAAAAAAAAACATTATTAGAGTCTTCAATTTAAATCAGCTCAAAAATGTAATTAACTATTTGTGAGAACAAAAATCTTTAAAAACTGATATCTCTCTTTATTTTGGTCAATTACCTAGTTAAGTGGTTGGGCTAATCCATATTGGACAAGCACATTCATAAGTGCTTTTAGCTCTTCCTTACAGGAGCCATGAAAAGGAAGGGATCTCCCTCCTGTCATGGTTATCATTGCTACTGAGGTGATCATCAGAGTAAACAGAGAAACTATAGTGTGCATTTTCTTTCTTCCTGTGTTAAATTTGATAAACTCTCATCTAACCTAGCTGGACTTTGGTTTAGGTAAGGTGATTTTTTCACAGTTAATTGTGATCAGGGCATAATAAAAAGATATTGTTGATGGAGATTTCACTTT
Organism: Ipomoea batatas; assembly: GCA_002525835.2. Classification (NCBI taxonomy): domain Eukaryota; kingdom Viridiplantae; phylum Streptophyta; class Magnoliopsida; order Solanales; family Convolvulaceae; genus Ipomoea; species Ipomoea batatas. Next base: position 27,953,686 of record CM008337.1, on the reverse strand, counting down.
GAATATAATAGTGTGTGCATCCTAGTTAAATTGATTTTAATCTGAACAATGTCATGGCATGATACTGAACTTTGACATAGACCTGACACAGTTTCCTTTGTAAATTGCAGGTGAAATACAATGCGAGGAACCTAATAACTCTTTGTATACCTTCACTGGAAATCTGCTAACTCAAAGCCAAACCTTGCCACTCAGCCCAAATCAACTTCTTCTAAGGGTAGATTGTTTCTCTACTATGTTTATATTGTGGCTAAGTCATACATGAAGCTTGTAATATTGCTTTAAGACAACATGAAAGGTTTCCCATTTACTTGTTGAAAAGAGAGAAAGCATTTGAACACATTTTATTGATATTCATATCGAGTTCTAGATCATCCCTAACGGCTGCTAATGTTTCATTTCCTGCTCCACTGGTCAGGAAATTCTTTTAATTCTTTTTTATTCTTTATTTTACTCTTTTTTTTTGGCATGAAAATAGTTTAGCTTTATACTTTGACAGGGTTGCAGTTTGAGAAACACTGATTACATTGTTGGGGTGGTCATTTTTACAGGGCATGAGACAAAGGTATTAGGTCCATTAGATTATTGCTAGGTCCATTAGATTATTGCCTTATAAAATTAAATTTCATTTATGAAGCTTTCTTTAATCTTTCACTGTTTCTTTCTTTCTTAGGTATCCCCTTATTGACATACATTTTGGTATTGATTACGTTTTATCAATACCAATTTTGCTACAGGTTATGATGAATTCTATGAAAATTCCTTCTAAACGGAGCACTTTAGAAAAGAAACTTGACAAACTAATTCTCATGCTTTTTAGTACTCTTTTCTGCATGTGTGTCTTGGGAGCCATCGGAAGGTTTGATTGCTTCTCACATTCTTAATTTCCTGATGCCTTGTTCAACTGAACTTCCCATCTTAGTTGTAAATATATCTCAAATGTTGACAGTTTTTATTGCTCTTGTAATTTTCAGTGGTGTGTTCATAAGCAGCGACTATTTTTACTTGGGATTTGAGGATTCTTCTGACCCACAATTCGACCCCAATAATAAGTTTACGGTAATGATCAAGATGCATGCAGTATTTTCCTTGAATTGCTTATGATGGTCTTTCTCTAGTGCTGCATGCATATTAATAATTTTGTTTTGCTGTACAGGTTGCCGCTTTAACTATGTTCACCTTAATTACTCTTTATTCACCTATTATTCCGATCTCTCTATATGTTTCTGTTGAGGTAATTCTCATAATAGTTTATTATCATGTTTGCGAAATTTTGTTTTGTGAATAATTTTTGTTTATATAACATCTCTTTCTTCAGATGATTAAATTTATTCAGTCCACTCAATACATCAATAATGACCTCTACATGTACCATGCTGAGAGTAATACTCCTGCACAAGCAAGGACATCTAATTTGAATGAGGAACTTGGCCAGGTAATGCCTCAGGTTCTGGAGTATGGTAGGATGTCATAACAAATGATCTTTATTATTTTTGTACAGCTAGACGAAGCTTGCTTCTCTCTCTCCCTCCCTCCCCCTCTCTCTTTCTCTCTATTTAATTAAATCTTCTCATCCTGTTTGGATAAGTGAACGGTAAATAATTGATTTTAACTTCTCTCTGGATAGGTGGAATACGTATTCTCAGACAAAACTGGCACACTAACTAGAAACTTGATGGAATTTTTTAAGTGTTCGATTGGAGGAGAGATGTATGGTACTGGTGTCAGTGAAATTGAGCAGGGTACATCACAGAGAGGTGGGAGGAGATTGGAGGTAAATATAACTTTCCTTAATTGTAAAAAGATACATAATTATTTCTAGAGTTAATTCCACTTTTTGTCCCTAGACTATATTGTTTTTCCACTTTTGGTCTAGTTGCATTATCATTCTTTCTTGAAATATCAACAGTCCCAGAGATCATCAAAATTAGTACGAGAGAGAGGTTTCAATTTTCATGATGCTCGGATAATGCAAGGTGCTTGGAAGAATGAACCAAATCCTGATGCATGCAAGGTACTGAGTTAGATCCTATATATGTTATGGCTGAGTTGAATCAGGGTTCTCACCTAGCGTCTTTCTTGATTTCTATTTGTTACGGAAGTAAAGAGAAGTTTTCTGAATATTCTATTCATTGAAAAGAGAATACACAACCCTATAAATACATGCTAGAAGAATTTTGATGTGGAAACTTGTTTCCATATGACTACCTACTCAAATCCCTATAAATCTCCATGCTGCCTAATATATACATGCGTTCCATAAACTTGTACATTCCATAGCACTCCCCTCAAGTTGGAGCATAGATATTAGTCGTGCTCAACTTGTTAAACAAATAACTAACTCGAGTCCCATTTAGTGCCTTTGTTAATAGGTCCCCTAATTGTAATCAAGTCTTCACAAATACAGTGGATATTAAAACCTTGTTGTATCTTTTCACGAATGAAGTGGTAGTTAATCTCTATGTGCATGCTTCGTTCATGAAAGGAACCAATCTAAACAGTGGTTTGACAAATAAAGTAGGGCAGCAGGAGTAATAAAAGGTACGGATTTCTGTGCAGGAATTCTTCAGATGCCTTGCAATATGTCACACTGTACTTCCCGAAGGTGATGAAACACCTGAAGGCATTCGATATCAAGCAGCATCACCTGATGAGGCTGCTCTGGTTGCAGCAGCAAAGAGCTTCGGTTTCTTCTTTTACAGGTGTGACTCTTTCAAACTTCATGCTTGTGCTTTTATTTTTTTTTTACGGTGCTTCCTTTTCTCAATTCATTAATAGGAAGGCAATAAATATCAAAAGAAGGAAAAAAATCATTCAAATCTGGTATTAGAGTAGTAGTTGTTTGGAAACGCATTCTAAGTTATCATTCTTCCGAAAAGTGTATGTCAAAGAATACAGTATTTGTACATGTTAAGCTGAATATCTGTATCTGTTGTATTCAATGAATAGAGCTGTACAAGGGAACCTATTTATATACACTGCTGAGACTCCTTAGCAACATGTTTTGTAATTTGAAAAATAAGAGCTAAATCCTCAACCATCCCTTGATTCTCTAATACCCCTCAAGCTGGAGCATAAACATTGATCATGCCTAGCTTGTTATAAATGTACTCAAGCCTACTTTTACCAAGTCTCTTCGTGAACAAATCTGCTAGTAACTTTTTCATGCACAAAACGAGTAGTTCAATATGCTTGGTCTGCTCATGACAAACCACACTAATACCACGTGAATAGGCTCTAATACCATGTTATAATCTAAGATATTGGGCTATAATGCACATGGCCTAAACCACACTAAAAGATTGAATTCAATCCCACGACCTTATAAACCCATATGTTCTCTCTTATATTTTTAATGTGGAACTCTTAACAATCTTTACGCCAATTTCTTCTTGAATGTTGTGTATCCAAGTTATTTCACAAGTTGTGTGTGCCAAAGCTTTGAATTCAAATTCTACACTAGATCGAGCCACAACACTTTGCTTCTTACTTTTCCACGAGACTAAATTTCCTCCTACAAACACACAATACACTATTGTAAACCTCCTCTCACCTAGTGATCTTAGCTTAGTCAGCATTAAAAGATTCTCCAACGTTCATAATAAACACACACAATTCTTATCCCACCAGCACTCTTCAAATATTTCACAATTCAAACAACCGCTTCCCAATGAGTTAAAGTAGATGACACCATAAATTGACTCACCACACTCACTGGAATTACGATGTTTGGAAGGGTAATAGTGAGATAGTTTAGTTTTCTCACCAATCTCCTATACCTCTCTGGACTATTAAAGATCTCCCGCCCACCAGTTACAAGTTTGGTACTTTGATCCATGGGTGTCGCAGAGGGCCTTTACCCCAGCAATCTAGTATCCTCAAGTAAATCTAACACATTTCCTTATACCTTTTTCTGGAACGAGCAACTTCTATACATAGAAGATTCTTTAGCACTCCCAGATCCCCAATATGAAACTTCTGTGAGAAAAGATTTGAGAGCATCAATCTCTCCTACATCACTACTTGTGACCAACTTCAATGATTACATTACTAAACCTTCCAAACAGTATGCTCCATGTAAACTTATTCAATCAAGTCACCATGCAAAAAAGAATTCTTTACATCCAATTGATACAAAGGCCAATGATTGGTTTTGCAGTGAGCATTGTAATAGTAAGTAATAGATTTCTCTCCTCGACTGCATCCCATATTTCTTCTGTAGTATCAAACAACAAGAAATTTTCAACAATGTCATTATTCATAGAATTGATAAGCCATGACATTATCATACTATTTTCAATCTTCCACTTTTTGAAACTCGGATGTGTAGTCTTTGGCCTTACTGTTGATCCTATGAGATAATCATCCTTTCCCTTACCACAAATAAACATCAACACTAGTTGTGGCCATTCAATTTGTGTCCTGTGATGAGAATAGGAGATGAATTGTTGCCACCAAGGTTTGACGTCTCTGTATTGCCTCCAACTTTTGATGTTTTAATTGTTGGAAGTTTGTGATGAGGTTATTATGCATTTTGTCATGCAGAGAGAACCGGGTTGAGAGCTGAGAAAAGAAGGCCAGAAAGAATCGACATAAAGGGACCACGGTTAAGAGAACTAGCTTTGATGCCATGAAGAATTTTTGAATTTCTTACTAAGAAAACCTAAGGATAGAATTACAACAACATATATACAAAATGCCTAATAAAGGAAATAACAAACTATATATCTTGATTGTTTCCTGAAAATTAGTTAAGAAAATCATGAAATAGAATCATAGGATAAGATCACAATAAATATCACTTTTTATTCCTAAAATAAATTTCCTTTGACTCCCGAATATTCAATACTCTTCCTCAAGTTGGAGAATATATATCATGTAATCCCAACTTGCAAATTAAGTTTTCAAAGTTAGGTCTAGGTAGAGCTTTGATGAGGATGTTTGCAGTTTGTTGCTTGGTAAAATGTAGTTCAGTTTAATAGTCTCAATCCTGGTAATTGATCTTCTGTATCATATGTTTATCTTATGCTTCCTTCTTTAGTACTATTTGCCTATGAATGCATCATAATATATGTGAGAAATCAAAGAAAAAGGGAATAGAAAGAATATATTATAATGAAAGATTAGAATAAATTGCTTCTTTGTGTATTTGTATATTGAAATATATAGAGATCTTATGTTTTTATGAACATTAGGCTACTTCTACTAGGAATAGGACTAGGGTTTCTTATTATTCAACACTCCCCGCAAGCTGGAACATCTAGAAGTTTTTAGCTTGGATTAAAACAAACATTCCACCTCACTAAAAATTACAAATGAGGATTAAATACATCTAGAGGATAACATTGTTGGATGGCTTCATAAGACACAAAGCTATGCATGACCCTTGTACTCATGAAAACACTAAGGATGGAGCCAAACACGAACAACCTCATGATAACATAGGAACACGAGCACTCTAGGATACATGCCAAAAAAAAAGCCTTCATTATATAGAGGTTAAACAGAGCATGACCAACAAAGGATGTAGTAGAGCTCATAGTAATGAAGATGAACCTAAAGGGACAAAGAGAGTGTTGAAATTGAACACCCTTGGGAAATAAATTTAGCATACCACAGAAGTAAGGAAACAAACATGGCAATACCAAAATTTAACACCCTCAGGAAAGAAACTCAACAATGAACCCAAAAGCCTTTCAAATCTCACCAAAAAGACCAAAGAATGACGAAACCGGTAGTGACACATGCCAACGTGTGAAGGAGACCCCATTGGTACATGGCGATGGCGTGACACCAACGACGTCATTCGATGATGACAAAACTTCACAGGTTTGGTTGCTAGAGAAGGAGGGATCCAATGGTGTGGCTGATGAGATCAAAACATCAGCGGAAAGGGAGAGATCTGAGGAAAACCAAACGGAGATGCTGTAGGTTGTGGCAGCATGTGGTAGCGCAAGAGGAGGTTTTTGGCAATGGGCTTCTTGGATAGGGTCACAATGAGGTCCCAAGCAATGCAGTGGTTTTAGTTTGCAAAGATAGCCCCACCAGACATGTTAGAATTGAGAAGATAGTTGCGCTCCTTTGCTAGAAAATTATCTTATGCTTGAAAACAATGGTAAAAAATAGCCTAGGATACATAGGCTCTGATCCCATATTGAAATGAAAGGATTGAAAGGGTATGGAGGGTGGCAAATAGCTACCACCTGCCAGTTAAATAGAAGCAATATATCTGAGAAACTAAAGAAGGAATATAATAGAAAGAATATATTAGACTGAAAGATTACGAAAAAGAAAAGAGAATTAAAAGAATATATTAGAATGAAATATTACAATAGATTGTCTCTCTGTGTGTTTTTGTGTATATAACTGAAAATGTCCCTGGAGTCTTCCTTATGCAGTGCGTAACATTAGAGGTGCTCAGAGATAGCAGTGTGTGGTGGCACAATCCCTCTTCTGAGGTCACCTCACTGTTCTGACCTTAGCCCAATATCTCACACTCACTTACAGGCTCTGATACCATGTTAAATTGAATATCTAGTTCTATTGTATTGAATGAATAGAGCTGTACAAGGGAGAACCTATTTATATACATTTTTGTGACTCCTTAGCCGCACAATTTGAAATTTGAAAAACAAGAGCTAAATGCCTAAATCCTCAACTACCTCTTGATTCTCTAACACTACACGTGTGATGTGAGCGTAAATAATGTAATGAAAACATAGAAGAATGAGCTATTCTATTATTTTAGTCCTCTTGCTAGTTTAGTTTATTGGACATGTTAATAAATACAAACTCTCCTAATTAACTGAAGTTATTGGATAATACATTGTGACTGAGATACTGTTACCTGCTTCTTTCTCGGGTTTAGAATTATCCATTGAGGTTGTTTAAAAGAAAGAAGTATTTTATACTTTTTTGCACTTTATGCTTATACTTGGAGCACAAAAACATTCTCTAGTAATTGTGATAGTTGTGCTACTTTCTGAAGCTTTTATGCCTGGCTTGAGACTGTTAATAACCTTACTGATATTTTTTCTACAGGCGTACTCCTACTATGATTTATGTGCGTGAGTCACATGTTGAGAATACGGGGAAAAATCAGGATGTTTCCTATGAGATCCTGAATGTTCTTGAATTCAACAGGTGCTAATTTTTTATGTTTTCTGTGAAGTTTGATACCACATTCAACTAGAGCTGAGGGTGACTGCCAACTTTTATTTTGTACATAGTACGCGGAAGCGCCAGTCTGTTATATGTTGCTATCCTAATGGCAGGCTAGTACTGTACTGCAAGGTAATGGCTTTGTTTGGATTGAAAAAATTTAATGCTATCCTAATGCCAGTCTGAGAACCTACTTTCCAACAGGGTGCCGATACTGTAATTTATGAAAGACTGGCAGGTGGAGATAATGATTTGAAGAGAATAACAAGGGAACACTTGGAACAATTTGGAGCAGCGGGCTTGCGCACACTTTGCTTGGCATATAGGGACTTAAGTCCTAATGTATATGAAAATTGGAATGAGAAATTCATTCAAGCGAAATCCTCTCTTCGAGACCGTGAGAAGAAATTGGATGAGGTACGCTGTTTTATTTATTTATTTATTTATTTTTTTAATATTAGCATGTGTTTGGTAGTATGGTGTTTGTTTTCATTGAAAAGTGGCTCCAAATCAAGGATGAGTATTATAGCCTATACCGATTACCAACATTTTTTTATCATCAGCAACTTCACATCATTCACTTAGATGTTTATGAATTTCTTGATTAAGGTGGTTTTCACTCTAGAAAGGAAATTATTAGTCTAAATATGACAGTCTGTTTAGTCTGTTTTTCACTCTATATTTCTTGGCATGTTCTGTTTCTTTACTTCCCAAGGAATTGGCAGTGCAGCACCTCAAAATCACTATTTTATTTTCATCATCTTCATCATCATCAATGCTTTACAATTGTGAAGATCTTGTACAAAATTCCTG
>CM008337.1:27828063-27842115 GCA_002525835.2 Ipomoea batatas | reverse complement strand
AGTTGTGCCACACTTTGTATTATAACATTATGAGCTCTCTTTGTGGAGAAGAATTTCAGGAGAACCTGGGTTCGATCCTCACAAGTGACGACTCCCCTTGGGCTAGTTCATGTGCCTCTCGGAGCGAACGTGGGTTGACCCGGGCCGTTAAACGGACGGAGAAAGACCCCGTGAATTTACCAAAAAAAATTATAGTTTGTTAAACAATTGTTGAAAGATTATAAAATCTTTGGTGTTTACTCTATATTCTTGTGTATGATATTCTTTGTTTATTGCATGGTTTTCACTTTTCATTACTTGACCATATCCATCATCCAAGCATAAATAACATCCCAATTCTATTGAAGCATATGCATACATTTTTAAGAGTTAATACCCGATTTGGTCCCTTGACTATTAGGATTTTATCACTTTGATTCCAAACCTTTTTAATTTCATTACCAACTATGTAATTGTTAATCAAAATGGTCCTAATCAGGATAGGACTATTTTAGGTAAAAATTATATAGTTTAGGATGAAATTGAGCAAATTTAAAAGTTGAAGAGTAAAGTGGTGAAATCCTAATAGTCAATGGACCAATTCAAGTATTTGCATAAATTCAATATCCTAACGCACCTCATTTTAGTATATATATTGAGTAACATGAAGATGAACCTCTCAACTGTACATTCTACGATGTATTATATGAGACTATGTGCTATTGTAACTTGATAACTAGTCTAGTTTTGTACACAAGTTCAAATAGGGTATGATCCACCTAATCATCCTCTTGGAAATTTGGGACACCTCACATGTTCATCAACCCCTCTATTTGTAGGCTTGTAAATACTAGGTAAGGTTTGGACTTGTTAGATTTGCTCATTTTCCACGCAACCCGTAGATGTGATATGATACTAAATTCAACATGAAAATAATGAGTTAATATTTAGCTTTAACCTGTTTTGAGTCATTAACGAGTAGTAGATTGGCTTGTTAAAATTTTTGTCTTAATGGGTTAACTTGCTTAACTCGTTACGATTTTTTTAATCCTTTAAGGTGGTTGGTCCGTTTGGAAATCCAGAAAATTATTTATGGAAATCATCTTCTTGGTTTCCAATGTTTGGATGTGCTTGGAAAATCATAACAAAAATTATTTTTTGTTAACTTAGGAAAATAGAGCTATTTTGGCGAAAAATGACTTCCGCTAAAATGACGACTGCCAAGTGTGCTCAAACCGCGATACCCATGTTTTCCACAACGGTCCTCCCTGGTTTCCGGCGAAACCTAGATAGTAGTCTTCTCTGATTTTCGGCCTTTTTTAATTAAATAATATTATTTTTAATATTATTATAAATATTTTATATTTTAAATAAATAATTAAAATATTTAATTATACAATTCTACTTATTTTTCAGAAAATGCACCAAACATATCAACACAGTTTTTCAGAATGCAACCAAACACTAAAAATGAAAAATATTTTCTGAAAAATGATTTATTTTCAAGAAAAACATTTTCCTGGTTTCCAAACCCACCCTTAATATTAACCATAGTTATTTTTTAAATATTATTTTGTTATTGTATTGAGTATTATGACATGTTATGAATGGTTGGATTTAATGGTAGATTATTTAAAAAAAATTGTAAAGTTTTATTTTTAAAAAAATTATATTAACATGTTAAAAGAATTTTAACAAGTTAATATGCTTGATGTGAATAACTTTATAGGGGAAATTAATTAACACGTTTGATGTTACTTTTTAAAATAATTTTAAAAAAATACTAAAATCAAAATAATATGAACAATTCATTTCAATAAACAATTACACCAACATTTTTAGTTTTCGTTAGGGCCTAATTTCATTATATCGTGTTTATGTGTATGTGTATTATGAACATGAATTCTATACCTTATGAAGTCAAATTCTGTGTATTGGACCAAGGTCCACCTTGCACTTCGTGGACCCTGATCTATGATATAACGATCGTACACAATTAAAAGAAAAAAATTGTTTAGGTAATAATTCATAAATTGAGTGTACACCTACCATATATGTATAATTAATAAACTGAAATTTTTCTTAAAATTAATAATTAATAATTAAGACAAGAACTTTAACTTATCAAAGGAGATAGATTATCGCCCCATGTTAGGAAACATGAGTAGATATAATGATATATATTATGTAATATGTCTCAAAGCCACTCTTAAGTTGAAAGCCAGAACATGAGGCTCCCCTTTAAAGGGGAGCATGATGCTCCCATGTGCAAAATTGGGTAATGTGATATGTTCAGATTGGCCAATTTTGTTTCATTCTTTTAACTTTAAGAATTATATTAATAAATTTATAAATAAAAATAAAAATGTATTAAATTATTATATTATAAATATAAATAATTTTATTCTTATTTATTTGTTAAAATCTCTAAGTAAAAATTAATTTATTAATCTGAAAAATCATCTATATACTTTTTCATAAATGCCTTTATTGATAATTTAGCATTCTATTTTTTTCTAAATAAACAATTTTTTTTCGGAATATAGCTCAATTGATTAATTAATTGTGCTATTAAAGTAAGATTTTAAAGTGATTGATGGAACCAATTGAGCTATTTCCGCAAAGACTTTATTTGTTAATAAGTGTAGGGTAGGAGGTATGGACTTAGCGGTCACTGGGCAGGGGGTTATTCACATGAGTTCTACTATGGCGACTCTCAAATTTTACTCCATCAATTATATTTTCTGATATAAAAAATATGAATATTATAATTTCTCATTTCGTAAGTTCAGAAAAACTTATCTATATCCAAAATTTATAAGAGAATAAAATTGGAGAATACAAGTCGTATTTTCCCGCTCACATGATCACATGCCCTGGGCTTCAACATCATTCTCTTAAGCATGAGAAAGCCAGCTGGCACTGTCCCTTTTTCTTGCTGGCATCACCTTAGACCTTAATGGAAAGCAATGAATATGCTTTGCCTCTATTATTAAGATTGGTATTCCCCTCACTATTACCTAAAATTTGTTCTAAATTATTACTAGAGTTAATGTCCTCTAGATGATCCGAATATAGTGATTTTGTCACGTTTAATCTTAAATTTTTAAACTGATTACCTGTAGTTTTATTATCTTTAAATTGTTATCATTTGTGGTCCAAGTTAATCACGCATGATTCTTCAACTTTCAAAATTTAACTAGTTGCGGTCCTATTGGAAGGACTATAGGTGATAAAAATTTGAAGTTGAAGGGTCATGAGTGGTTAACTTGAACCACTGATAATAACAATTTAAAAGTTGAAGGACCACGAATGGTAACAGTTTGAAAGTCGAAGGACTACGAGCGATCAATTTAAAAATTTATGACTAAATATGACAAAACTACTATGCTTGAGGGATCCTAGATGGTATTAACTCATTATATACGTACATAAGCTTCACACATCTTAAGGTAAATTCACAAGTTTTTATTACACATAAATTAATCACTTTATTATAAATAATAAATAATAAATAATTAAATTAATTTATGTTTGTAAGAATAGTTCGGCTTAGTATACCTCTACTGCAAAAGAACGTAAGAACATTACAGTCAAATGCGGCCAAGTCATGTAGTCATAATTGAACAAATCGACACATGTAACAAAGTTTTTGACCCATTATGACACGTGATATGTATAAATCAAAATACTAAATTATATATTAATTTCTCCCTGTACAACTTATAACCATAAAAATTAATTAATAAAAATTTCAACATCAATATTATCACCATTTCAGTAGTAACTTGAGTAATGAGACAATACTTTTTATACAAAACTTTACGCATATATTTACATAGGAGATAGATCGAGGGAGAACGTGTACAATATAAAATTAAAAAGTGTACACAAAATATGTGTAGTTTTGTGTGATGTAGTTTTAAAGTTTGTATAATTTTTAATATATTTTTACATATCATAAAATATACTTTATAGTTTTATATGATACAATTTTGCGTTCACACGCTGACATATTTTCACATGATACAACCCTTGTTAAAAAAAAAAGAAGACAATCACTTACTGACTAGTGTTTAGTGCCTACACGGAGACACCATACAAGAGCGCGCGTGAAACTCCTACACTACAATTTTCCGAGCTTGATCTTGTATCTAGACCTATAATCTGCTACTCAAGAATCAATTGAATTATCGAGTTTAACAACACTTTAACAACTTATAAATGAGATATTAGAGTTTGGGTTTTGAGTCTTTATACTGGAAATTGCACTTCCCAAGTTAGCAAAAGTCTGAAAGTAGATTCTTTGTGCAAAAAATCAACAACATGGATTGATTGGGACACTGTTTGAGCGATTTGCAATATATTTTATCCAATAATACTTAGGCATGAATTATGTGAGTTTATGATTAATCTTAAGTAAGTTAGAAAATCTAATATATAAAATGAGATATAAAGAAATTTGTTACTCCTATTACTTTTGATACGAGGTAAAATCATAAAGGAAAATAACAGTTTGCTTTTAAAAGATTATCACAAAATGGAAAGTATTGAATTCTTTCCCCTAATGGTACAATTTAGAAACAAAACGCAACAGTAGAAGTTTCCATATGATTGCCAGTAACAATATTCCTCAACAGAAAACCGCGTTTTTTTTTTTATTAGTTTTTTTCTCATTTTCCATTAACAACAAAGTGCGTGTTCAATATGTGTTTGACATTTCCTTCTCCAGAACTATCCCTCTTCTTCTTCTCCACCTTCTTCTACACCAGAACGCTGTATATAACTATTTTTTATTTGAAAATACGTATTTATAGATATAGTGAGAGATAGAAAAGAAGAGAGAGAGAGAGAGAGACATTCTTTGACATTTTTGAAGTCCAAGAATGAAGAGTTCTTGGGTTCAGTTAGTTTTGATCTTGATTATTGGGCTATCGCCGTTGGGTTGTTTAGGGATTCGGATTCTTCCGGTGGATAATGGGGTCGGATTCGGGTTCGGGTTCGCGGAAGCTCCAGCGTACCGGAACGGGGAGAGGTGTCCGGTGAAGGGAGAAACGGTGTCGTATTGTTCACCGTGTTTGGTCCACGTGGCGATGACTCTGGACTCGGAGTACCTGCGCGGGTCAATGGCGGCGGTTCACTCGGTCCTCCGACACGCGTCGTGCCCGGAGAGCGTCTTTTTCCATTTCCTCGCCGCGGAGTTCGACCCGGAGAATCCCCGGGTCCTGACCCGACTCGTTCAGTCCATTTTCCCTTCGCTGAACTTCAAGGTTTATATCTTTAGAGAAGACACCGTGGCTAACCTAATCTCGTCTTCGATCCGGGTCGCCCTGGAGAACCCGTTGAATTACGCCCGGAATTATCTGGGCGACCTGCTCGACCCGTGTGTGACCCGGGTTATTTACCTCGACTCCGACGTAATCCTCGTCGACGACATCCAGAAGCTCTGGAACGTCAAGCTAGCTCACTCCCGGGTCATCGGGGCCCCGGAATACTGCCACGCGAATTTCACCAAATACTTCACCGAAGAGTTCTGGTCCGACCCGGTTCTCCCGCGGGTATTCGGGTCCCGGAACCCCTGCTACTTCAACACCGGCGTGATGGTGATGGACCTCCGGGAATGGCGGCGCGGGAATTACAGGGAGAAGATCGAGACGTGGATGGAGATCCAGAAGAAGAGGCGCGTGTACGAGCTGGGCTCTCTCCCGCCATTTTTGCTGGTTTTTGGCGGGAAAATCGAGCCGATCGATCACCGGTGGAATCAGCACGGCCTCGGCGGCGACAACGTGAGAGGCTCTTGCCGGAGCCTCCACCCCGGTCCGGTCAGCCTGCTGCATTGGAGCGGGAAAGGGAAGCCATGGACGAGGCTGGATGAGAAGAAACCGTGTCCGTTGGATTATCTGTGGGGCCCCTACGATCTGTATCGACGGACCAACGTGAAGCTATTCCATCATCATCAACAACAACAACAGCAACATCCGTTTGTGTACTCCAATTATTTCATTTGATTTTTTATTTTTATTTTTTTACAAGGTGATTTTTTTTTTTATATATATTATATGATTCTTTGATATGGTTGTACAGATTGATTTGGAGGAAAATAGATAGAAATAGGAGGGTTGTAGTTTAGTGAATTTATTTTGTTGGGGTTAAAAATCAAAATTCATATATACAATACAATACAACTTCATTTGTTTGTTATAGTATATTCTTTACTATATTTATAACAACTAATTTGAGTTGTAAAATATACTCTTTTTCAGGTTGTATTTCATATGAACTCATGTGGTTAGGTTCCATTACAACATTTTTGGCAATTAATATTGCATTAAATTATTAGCATATACATGGACAAATCTAGAAAATATTCTTAGTGGTTAGCGAAAATCAAACATCGAAGAATAACCAACTATATTACCTGATGGATATATTGAAGGTAGGGCCTATGACAACTTGAACTGAAAAGGAAGGCAAAGGCGACCCGGCTCAAGATTGCAACTGGCCCGGGCTTGGTCTTGGCCTTGGGCGCCAGGTGCGACCTCGGCCGGCCTCGACCTCGGCTGGGTGACTTCGTTAACAGTAACCGCTTGCCTTAGTATGGGATGGTTACGGGACTCCCTTTGTATATAAATTCGATAGTTTGTCTTTGTTAAGATATCAAATCTCATTATAATCACATTACACCTTTGAGCAATACGAGATTCTTGCGCTTTTCAATTAATATCATTATTTTGTCTTTATCATTATCTTCTATTGTTTTCCTTTAATTATCAAATTTTGTTAATTTAGGGTATTCGAGTTAGTTTAATACATTGCTACTTCAACATTTAGTACGTAATTTTTATATACATTTTATTTTTAAATGTAAGTTACTGCTATATATGTATGTATATGCATACATATATATAAGGGGTAGGGGTGAGGGGAAGCAATTGCTTCTATTGTTCCCTTTCTAATCCACCCTGAGCATATGTGGTATATATAGTGTGACTAACAAAATTTTATTTAGTTAAATGTTAAAAACTAGTATGGAGTATATGTTATTATATTTTGATTATATATAACATTATAAATTTCCTCTTAGTTTGAATATTCAATTTCATTTTTAAAGGTTATAGATATGAAATTACGAACAAAATTTTGACCTTTTATCTAGTGTTACCGAGTCCACGGAGTTTTTATCCATCAAAGAATCACTCAAAATTCATTTGATGAATTAGTTGCATGGTTGCTTTCAGTGATTTGAGAGGCTTCCTTCAGCAGGGGATATGCTGGCAATATATGCTTGCCTTGCACAACTCACCCTTGAAACTTTCTAGATACTCTTCTATTATTTGGGAATATATATATATATATAGAGAGAGAGAGAGAGAGAAGGGTTCAGATGCGGGGTAGAGTTCCCGTGCGATTACGCACCTTAAGCATTAAAATGGTGCACCTTTAGTACACAAACCTCGCACCTTAAGAACACAAACCACACGCACCTAAAGCTTTAGACCGACGTTCCTTTAAGTACACAAATCACAGACCTTAGAACACAAAGCACACCTTAAGTTTCAACAACCCACGCACTTTAAGAAGGAAAACAACACACCTTAGGAAAACCACACATCTTAAGTTTTAGGTTCACGCACTTTAAGTTTCAGCACTAACGCACCTTAAGCATACAAACCACATACCTTAAAAAGGAAAATCACGCACCTTAAAAGAAAAAAAATTACGCATCTAAGCAACTATATATACATATATAAACAATTACCCTTCACAAATGGCCACACAAGCTACTACATAAATGCACACAGACTAAATTGTGTGCGATTCACCCAGCATTATGCACACAAGCAATCCTATGTGCATTTAAGAAGGGTCTCACGGGACTCACAAGTGGATGCACTTGAATATTTTCATATATATATATATATATATATATAAACTCTTTATCTCCAATATCATCTCAAAGTTAATGGTAAAATATATTGAGTTACAACAAATTCTACCACAAATTTAAATTTTTAAGATTTTGCACCAGATATGAAAAGGTACTATTCTTATCCCACAACATTTTCATGTACACCCCCTGTCCAAAAAATTGTGAGAGTAATTAAGTTACACGGGATAACATATCTTAATAATGTAAGATTTAAGTGATTTACTTTTTTCTCTGGACTAAGATCCTCTCCCATTATAATTTCAAACCCGAATAATTACCGAACATTACATCCACACTTAGACATTCAATCACGTACTGTTTTATGACAGGGGCAAACCGTTGACATATATATAATTATATTGAATGTTGACCTGAATAATATAAACTAATCACGTTCCAAGCCTCCAGATTTGCTTTTGTGGTTTAAAAGTAATAATCCAAATGTTGTCAGCAAATTGAATCAGCAAAATATACAAAAAAAAAAAAAAAAGTATTATTACTTGCTAAAAGGGATATTATAATGTGAAACGTCTGATTTGCAGCCACCAACCTTAAGAATTAAGATATAGCTAGGCACCAATAAAGCAGGCAGTCCATTCAACATTTTGCCAATCCCATACAAATGCATGAACCTTTTTATTTTTTTAAAGCAAAAATCGAAGATATATTACTGTGTGAGAACTGAAACAAAGTAAGGGAAAATAGAGTCCCAATGAGAATATATTATTGTAGTTAAAGTGTGAGCTAGCACATTAGAAGTTCTAGCAACTAAAAGAATGCATGAACCGATGAACGGATGAACCTTAATTAATTGGTTACGTCAAAATTAAATTAAAAATGACATACATTTATGTAATTATTAGAATTTCTGTATAGGAAAAGTTTGATATTACATTGTGGATAATTAAAAGTGCAAAATTGAGTATATTATTATAGATTTTAAGTGCATTGTTAGTTAGTTATTCCAGATGAAATAATATTTTAATTGCATAACAAAAATATAGGCAAGTTGTAGTTGGTAGCATTTCTATGCCTTGCAACCCTACGATTTTATATTTATTTTGATTTTAATATTTCCCTACCAAACTTATTGGTTGTGAGGCTTAGAAAAGTTTGTAAGTCTTGGAAAATCATAAAATAAAATAAAATACAACAATGGAGTTTGCATTCAAGTTGGGTTCCTTCTTGTCCCGCGATCTTCTTCTTTTTTTTAAAAAAAAATTTTATTCTCTCTCTCTAACTTTGGATTTTTTTTTTTATTTGGAGAATTTTTTAAAATTAAAATTTTAAAATTTTAAAAAAAAGTAATACTAAACATGTTTTTTTTTTCTCCTTTTGCAGTATATGACATATTTAAAGGTGTTGGAACATATGTTTTTGGATCCAATTTAATTTGGACAATGTTTATGCTTTCCAACTTGAAACTAGAAGTTTAGCATCCAAAGAAAAGGAGAACACATGCATACACAAGTATTTTAATGTGAAAAGATAGTATTAATACATTATTTTAGTTATTTAATAGTAAATATTTTTTTTATTTAATTCCATTTTTCGTCCTAGATTTATAGGTGATGATTTATTTTTAGTTTTTTTTTTTAGTTTTTTTTTTATATAAATTTGAACATTTCCTTTTAATCCTAGTATTACTGTGGCATGATTTTTTTATCATTCATCAACAAAACAGTTTAAATTCTGTAAAATACAAGAGCATTTAGGTCTTTAATTATGATTTTTTTTTCATAAAAGGTAAAAATAAAAATATAACATGTCAACCCACTTTGTACAAAAAAAAAAAAAAAAAAAAAAAAAAAAAAAAAAAAAAAAAAAAAAAAAAAAAAAAAAAAAAAAAAAAAAAAAAAAGAAGTCAAAACGTCATTGTATTTAACGACATTTCAACGATTTTGTTGAAGGAGGATAAAAATTGATCATACCACAATAATACTAGAATCAAGGGATGTTCTGAAAAGATAAACTAAAATGGACTATCACATAATAATTTATTTTTTTTTTTCTATTTTACCTTGCAATGAAGGGGGACTGCCATATTTACATCAAGAATTTACATATGCTTATTAATAATGCAAATTAGACAAGGTAAGGATAAGAGTTCACACTATGATGCAGAAAGATGGAGTGGTTTTATTAATGATCAAAGTACAAAATAGATTAATAGAATACTGGCGGAGGCTCCTTGAACTTTTTTTTATTTTTTATTTTTTTTCGTTTGTATAATTTGACTTCTTTATGTAACAAGAGAAAAGCATGAAATAAAATGAGGGAAGAAAGAGAAGAAAAATATGAAAGGAGAAGAAGTGGAACATAGTAGTCCATATAAAAATTGAAGTTACGAAGAAATTGAGTTTCTGCCTATTCCTATGCCGACGTAAACCCAATGTATGTAGAAGGAATATAATGAGCAAATTGAGTTTCTATTCGTGATGGCAGAAACTTTTTTTCCTATTTTTAAAATTTTTATTCACTAGTGGATAATATTTTTGACCACCAGTAGAGCTGCTAATGCGGACAGATAGGGCCCACCAAAACCCGCCTTTGTGGCCGAACGGGCTAAAAAGCTGCCAAAATGCAGGACTAAAGAGGGCTAGCCCGCCCCACCCTCCCTTAGGCCAGTGGGGATGGGCGGGGCCTGCCTGGTGTTTTTTTTTTTTTTTTTAATATGTACTAATTTAGCTTTGCATCTATAATTTATGCACCTTGAAATAAGTGTCTAAGAAGTGAAAAATAATGCTGTAAATGTGGTTTTAGATATAATATGTAATAATAATAAAGAGAATAAAATGTGAATTTCCTATTTTACCCCTCAAATTTTAAATATTTTTAAAATTTTCCGTCAAATTTAACGGTCAGGGACCAAATGGGCCACTTCGTTCATATAACTGAGTGACTAAACTCAGATACGGTCATAACTCAGGGACTGAGTCATTACTCTGAGTATAGCTCAGGGACCAAATATGCAATTTTCCCTTAATATAATCAATTATAAAAATTATAAAAACATGGTCATCATATCACTTTTATTCTTAACAATAATCGACATTCTTATGATATTCATCACTTAATTTTACATATATGTATATATCATCCTCCAAGATTCTTTCTGATCTTAGCGAGATCTACGCCATTGATCTGAAAAGCCTTCTTGAGGACTTCATCCGGCACGGGCGGTTTGGAGGCGAAGGTGGCGAGAGAAGTGAGTTGGGCGCCGGGGTTTTGGCTGCTCAGCCCCGACAAGGCCAACGCCGGCTTCATGGTGTCCATATTGAAAAGGAAATGGATTAAAGCCTTGGGGAACACGAAAGAATCTCCGGCCCTCAATTGTTGCGTAAATAGCCGATTTGAAGTGTCCACAAATCCCACCAAGAGTGCGCCCTTCAGCACGATTGTCACCTCCGATGCCCTGCATTTTATATTTTATTTACATTCATAAAAATACTTTACTTGCTATAACTAGTTGACTTGATAACTATATAATGTTATAAGTTTAAGTCTCAGCGAGAATTGTTATTAGTCTTTTTTATTTGAACCTATCAAGTATAGGTAACCTCGACTGGTTTGCCTCTGTCGACTAGGGTCCCAATCGGCTGTGCTCATTTGCTTGCTAGGGTCACAATGCATGATTTACCCTATCCATATCCTCAAGTAGTGACAGAGAGTTTCTCTCGTCATAAAAAAAAGAGAGGAGAAAATGACACTTCCCCTGAATTATATATACTTATAATGCTTTTTCCCTTAAATTTTTCATGTATCTACATTAACTTCCTCAATTATCTTAAAAGTGGCGATTTTCCCGCCTTTTATAGTAAATTGACATTTTTCCGCTTAAAAAATTATTTCATTTATTTTTTCTTCCCCAACAAATTATTACTTATATATGAGAAGCATGCAAAAAAAAATAGAGATCATTTACAAATATTATAATTATAATTTTAAGCTAATACTAGTAATATAATTAAGACTTAAACACAAATAATTTATGAATACTAATTATAATATTAATGTTACTAGCATTAGTTTAAAATTATAATTATAATATTTATAAAATGGTCTCTGTTCTATTTCGAATTCATTCTAATTTTTCCATATAAGCAATAATTTGTTGAAGAAAATAAATAAATGAAATACTTATTTTTAAAGGTAAAAGAAAATCTATTTAACACAAGATGAACTAGAAATAAAGACTCATGTAAATACATGAATATTTCATGGGTAAAAACGCTATAAACATATAATTCAAAAAAAAAATTCATTTTTTTTAGTGTATACCTTCCAGTAGTGACTAGTGACAGGACGTTTCTTGTCAATAAAAAAAGAAAAAAGCAAAACAAAACATACCTGGGATGCGTATGCGGCGGAACGAGGCCGCCAGGCGCCAAGTCCACACGAGCCAACGTTAATCCTTGAGTGTTGACGCCGGGCAAGACTGCGACATTGGTGGCCGTAACGTTGAAGCCGAATGTGTTCTTCGTGTTGCCAGGTTTGGCCAGACTTGAAGTCGCAAAGTTTGAAGCCACAGCCAATTCTGGGTTGATGCATTCCACCCCATTAAGAAACAAGTTTTTGGTGTTTTTTGTGTCCGCCACACAATAGTCTTGGAGGGGATCTGGGTCAGATTTTACTAGCTCCACAACAAAACTTAGGCATACAATGGCTTTGAATAGAAAGGGTTTGATTCTCATTTTGCTCTGATATGATCTGATCTTGTGGGGTAATATAATGCAAGAAAAGAAAAAGGAAATTTTGGGTTTTTTAGGAGATAAATGTTGAGGAAGAAATTAAAGGACAGTGCATATATAGGGGGTGTAGAGTAGGTGAGAAGTATGGAAATTTTGTCCACTTTGGGAGAGAGATTGAGTAGCTTAAGAGCATTAGAAGAGAAAAAATGGAAGCAAAACCCATGAATGTTTGTCTGATATTGACAATATATAATAGGCATTCTTTTTTTCTTTTTTTTTCTTTTGGATGAAGATCGAAAATATCATTAAGAACGGAGTGGCTATCGTATGCCAAGGAAACTACAGATTGTCGTCTGTAAAAAATAAGTGTGAAATGCCAGGTGCCCCCCTAGCCACAACACACGGTGAGATCAAACCCTTTCGACTATTACAAAATTATTAATTTGATCATTGAGGGTTAGGTCCTTAACTATGCAAAACTTATTCAATTTAGTCTTCCATTAAAATTTCATCTATAATTTGTCATGCAAAAAAATAAAGAAGATAATTTCACTTCTCTTATTTCCTTCTTCGTTGATGGGCCGAGAATCCCTAGGACAACGAGAGGGATGAGGACCCAACAACAACATTTTGACATTTAACCTATAGCGGATTGTAAAGTCCACATATCTGTGTGGACCATGATCCATAGAATAATGATCATATTTCTTTTGCCCCATTTTGTTATTATTATGGTCTAGTAATATTATTTTCTTTTGTCAAGTAACTTGTAACTCTATCACATCTACTTCGGTGGGGCACTAAAAAAAACTAAGTAGAAAAATATAAACATTACTATTGGGGGGAGAGAGTTAAGAAGCGACCCGACCCATTTTAACACAGCCCAGAAGATATTTATACTGGATAACGGCTTTCAGCCACTCAAGGCTTTCCCCTCGGAGCTATAAGCTGTTATATGTTTTTCAAATTTCAATATACTCTCTATACTATACCTGAAGAAAGCTTGCGGAAATGGCTTCCACACTATATGCAGCCGCCTATAGCAGCCTTACATGCAAAAGCAGAGTGGTTTCCCTGATGGGTTTACCCCTTTTTCCATTCAAGGACCCAAGAGTGAAACCAGGTCACTGCTTTCTTTCAATTTCGTTTTTTCTTTTTCTCTGTAGATAATTGCTAGTTCTTGGAAGGTAATGATGCTTTTGGATAATTGCTAGTTCTTGGAAGGTAATGGTGTTTTAGCACTACCATTTGAAAGATAATTGTTAGTTCTTAGAAGGTAATGATGCTTTTGGATATGGTAGAAAGGACTGATATTTGAAAGAATTTTGTAAGATTTATGAGCATTTCCTTTGTTTTATGTTGGAATTTATAGATGTTCAATTGATTTATCCAATGATCTTATTTTTTGGTGACAAGGGAAACCTTTGGTCACTACTCAAGAGTATGTACTGG
>CM008337.1:27812396-27822747 GCA_002525835.2 Ipomoea batatas | reverse complement strand
ATTTATTTATTTATTTATTTTGATTCATATTGTAATGTAGATCCTAGTCCATGATGTAACGATCATTTCTAACTCTTTTATCTATGTGTTGTTTAATAGTGTAAAAAGTTTCCTACCTACAATTTCTTTTTCTCTCTCTTTTGTTTGAGACCCAAATTATTGTTCTAGAAACTTAATTGCTTTATTTATTCATCTATAAAGTCCACAAGACCACAACTACAAAATCACAAATTGATATATATGCATCATAGTCTTCTTTTTCGGTCATGCTTTCCCTTTAGATGATGAAATCTTGTTTGTAACATGTCAGCATCCATATGGTCAATGAATTCCTATTTTCTTTTTATGTTTCTATTTAATGTTAAAGATTGTTATGTTAATTTTTGCATTTAGTTACTACTTCATTTCACTACTTTGATCACCAACTTCTAAATTTGTTCAATTTCATCCTCAACTATGTAAAAAAAAAAAATTAATATCTAAAGTAGTCTTTTGTCCAAACTAAAATAGTCCTGATTAGGACCATTTTCGTTAACCATTGCATAGTTGGGATGAAATTGAGCAAGTTTAATTTGAAAGTCGAGGACTAAAGTAGTGAAATCCTAATAGTCGAGGGACTAAATCATGCACTAATTCTTTTCACATTTGATGCTCAATTATTACTTTTTATTACTTTCTTTAGGATGATAAGAGAAACGCTACTTATTTTTCACATTTGATGCTACTACTAGAAAATATGTACTCAGTAAACCTGGCTCTTATCACACTTAAGAGGTAAATCGCACTAGGAATACCATAGGTTGTCAATTGTGAACTCGACTAAAAAAATATTAATAAGAATTGAATTCGTGACCTTTAAATATGAAAGTCGTGCTAAACTCACTCAACTACCCATTTCACAACACTTGGTGCATAATTTTTATTGTTTGAAAACATTTAATTTTTCTAACCAAATCTTTAGTAGGAAACATACAAAATTCATCACATTTTCACTTTATAACCATACTTGCTTAAACACATCAACACTTCTACGAAAAAGTATAATACATTCTAATTATTTCATATATAAGATTTGATTCGGAAAAAAAAAACTTAACATGATAAAAAAAAATATTATACATTATATATTCAAATATAATAAAAATAATGTTTAAAGACATAAATATGAAAATAATTTAATACTTGTGGGGTGAGGAGATAACAATTCAAACTAAAAAGAACATTCCATTATGAGATTGGTCTTAACAATAGGTCAAAATACCGATTCTATCGCGGGCCGACCTAAAATTGAAACACGGAAATTTTAATAATAGCGTATGAAATTGTTGATTTTTTTAAAATAAATGTGCCAGTCAAATATTGTTGATTAAATAAGTGTCAAATAAGAAAAAAAAATGTAATGAATAAAAAATATACACAATAATAAAAAAATTATTACACTTTGTATTTGATGAAATTATGTTAGTTCTTTTATATCACTTTTAATATATAATAAACATAAGATAATTATTTGTATAGGGCACAACTAACAAAAATGTTCAAATTTTCTCCTTAAACTCAGCGTAATGGTTCATTATCTTATTTGAAATCACGATTGAAGGAGTCAGTGTGACTGTGTGAGAGTTCGATTCCCATTGAAAATATGAATGGAAAAAGTGTTCAGGATGATGAAATATGTGAATTGGATTAATCTGTACTCACTGTCAGATTATGGTTTAACCGGTAAATTAATTGTGCGACTCACGATTTACATATACGCTTATGATTAGTTCAACGAAATTAGGATCATATAAGTATTTTAAAAAAAAAATCTTCAAATTATAGTGTAATGATTTGATTGAAACGTAAAAATGGGAATGACATTTAATATTTCAAACAACCCCAATTGGCATAACTTTATGGTTGAACCATTATGGCTATGATAAAAATCAAGCCCAATAAGTGTACTGTCGTCAATGGTATTTGATGTAAGCGATTTTTAATAAGATGTGACCCTTCAGACGTACCTAACTGCCTCAAAATTCAATGTTCATCCGCTCATCGTGCTATGCCATGAAAGATTATACTCATTTGCAAGAGATAAGTATGATTTTTAAATCTGAAAATTATAAATTAAATTTTTGTTTATACATTTTCAGTTGAGTCATTGAATATTTTCCTAATACAATTTATTTATTTTCATTTATAGTTTATGGGTTATTACACAATAATAAAATTTATTTAATACATACATACTCTTAAATAATAGTTACAGATAAAACGTGAACGTAAATATAACACTACTCACTCTCTTTTTGTTTTATACAGTAATATTTAGGTGACCTCGGTTTTATCGGACTAATCTAAGTCCTCAAGACCCCAACCTAGAGCGAGCCATTGCAAAGGTAAATTCGTAAGCGCTCTATCAACCCATCAGTCAAACTCTAGTCTTTATGCGCACATAAGAGATCCAATTTGCATCTTCCATCATTCTCTACCACCTTCCGCCGCGACATTAAGTCAGACGACAAACCACTGCACTAAGCCCCGGCCTGGAGGTAACATTAGTCACTTTTACTCTGTATGAATGGTGTTTAATAGGAGGTAGGTGCGGGCGACTGCATAAATGGAGTTCAGTTTCCACATTGAAATTATATTCATTGGGAAGACTATGGAGGAATAAAGAACTGTGGACAATTATTAAGCATTTATAATTTAAATATGTTGAATATTGTGGTTATGAACACTTAGAAAATTTTGCTTATAAACAAGTAGTTATCATAATCGAGTAGGGATAAATTTGATTTTTTTTTATTTGTTTAGATATTTTGATTAATTTTATATATTTATATGTCTAAAATGTTGAATGAATGATAAATTTAGGGAGTAACTTGGTGTCATTAGACTACAGGATCTTTGACTCGTAATTTCGATTTTGATTCAGTTTGCATAGTATATAATTTGGTTCAACTGAATTGTGATCATTCCTCCTATGTACAAGGAAAATGAACTAAACTTAAAGGATATAATATCCATTTACACATATATAAATGCATGCACACTACACATGTATGTATATATGTAAAGATACCATAACATTAATGTCAACCATCTATTAAATTTAAGAAGACTTTAAATTATGGTCAAATAATTCCTTCTATCATGCCGCCACGGCCGTCCGCATAGCTCATAATAGGATCCCAAGCCTAAAGAATGATAATGGAGAGTGGATTTTGCAGGAGGAGCGGCTTAGGAACCACATTGATAGAGGCTTAATCATACACCTTGACGGGGCTACGCTAAACGATCCGACCACAACCGACTTAACCCCGGCCCGGACATAACCGAGCGTCCTAGTTGTTTGCTAATGCTCTTACTGAACATCCAGTCAAGATGACCGAGAATACTACTGTAAGACCAACCTCCCATTCAATTGTACATACATAATGTTCACTTAACACATTGTCTAATCACGTCCCATCTCTATTTTCGTTTATATCACAACACTTGGAACCACCTCGGCCATCCTGCATCCTCCATGTGTAGCTCATGCCGGATTCACGGCATGTGTTTCAATCTCTACCGATATAGGCCGGACACATTTATTAATTACTGAAAGTGGGACTTTTTACTTTTTACTACATCCAACTACCTGAGCGAACCCATACATTTCGGTCAAAGGAAATATAAACTGACCCTTACCTACGGAAATTAGACATATCAAACGTATTAATATGGATATTACTTAAAACATAAAAAATATTTGTATACAATGATTTTAGGTATACAAAGAGAAATTGGGAATAATTTATTTAAGTTATGATTAATCAATTTGTATATCATTTTAAGAAACTTACAATATTATTTTTATGAACTTAATTTTTTTAATTAACTTAAAATATTATTTTTATGAATTAGTTGAGTTTATAATTGCAACATGGAGTTGGTCCATAATATAATTTGCCCGTACTATCCATCAACGTAGTATTCCATGTCCATTCAGGCTTTTAATTATTCCGGTATATATCAACGTAACATTGCCCCCTAAATTGTTAGGAAAGTAGATCAGAGTAGATTTAGTGTTTTAATTATTTCTTTATCTACATTATATTATCCCTCAACTGTTACAAAAGTAATAATTTTATCATTCCTGTCTGTCTAAATTTAGGCATCGCCATTTGGTATCATTCATCATTGAATGGGTAGTGTTGATAAAATGAAGGAGACGATCATAATATATATTATTAGTACATAGAGAATGGAAGTTTAATTAAAGAATTATTTATATATACAACTTATATATATGTTTGTAAGCTGAACTGGAAGATAGCGGCTTGAAATATATATGCATTGTATCTGCACGAGGACTTCACTATCTACACACTGCTTCTGATCGAGATGGCAATTATCCATCTAGATGTGACCTCACAAAATATATTGTTAGGGCAAAGATTAGTTAAAGTTCAAATCCTACACAAGTGACTAGGGAAATTGTTTAGGAATGCCTGCACGACTAAGTCCAGCATCCTGCCTCTAGAAAATGTAAGTGACGGTATAAGGAAATAAAGCTACATCTTCACTACTAGCTACAGTTTTTGACGTAAACGTAGTAATACTCAAAAATACGTAGTACTCAAAAATACTTTATCCTAACAAGTGATATCAAAGCCAGGAAACGGGTCGTCAAAACGGTAGGAAGGCCTGATTCATCAAAGTTGGCAACTTTTGTTTTTATATATATGAATATTGGAAATAAATAACAGGAATCATTTGGTTCAAGTAAGGGTGTCAAAATGGATAGAAGTTTGCGCACTAGCTTTAACCCGACCCGCCGCATGTCAGGTTAAGACCTAAAATTTTTTACTTGAGAAAATACGGGCTCACGGGCTTAGCCCATGCAGGTTGGTGGATACGTGGGTTAGCCTAACTGGGCCACGGGCCGGGCCAGCACACGGGTTTCCGTGTGTGTATATATATATATATATATGTGTGTGTGTGTGTGTGGCCCAACAACCCGCAATTTTGGGTTAGGGCCAACCCAACCCAACCATATATATATATATCATTGAGACCAAACCGATAAGCTCATCAACCCTGCAAGACTAACCCAAAACCTAGCGAGTTGGCCTTATTGGCATCCCTTGGTTCAAGCACTAGCAATTAGATATATAATAGGAATATCAAGCCAAATACATCGAAATTGCAATAACATATGATCCTCTAGTTACTCTTTTACTTCCCTTTTACAATAGTATACTGTTGCATTTTTCACAAGCTTTTACCAGCTTGTTAGAAAGCTCGATCTATTTGGATATTATTTTGTAGTTCTGCAAATTAATGCTTTGGCTGGATTAGCTCCAAATCATATCATATAATACAGCGGACTATAGGGAATGGTCCCCTGTTATGTCATTGTTACTCTTTATCGCTACCAATGCAAAAACCAAGTGTGAACTGTACTGTACTGTTCTCTCATTTGTCAGTATGAAATCACATTATTATTGTCTCACACATTGACCACCCATGTTCATTGGCTGCTGTCAATATAAGATTTGCTACATTTCAATAGTAGAATAATGATGTTTCAAAAGAAATTATATATGATTTCTTGTGCTTGGTATAAGTGTAAATACATGCTTCAATAAAATTGTGATTTGTAGTGGGGATAATAGTACTTGACCAAAACTAGTTTAATGATGTTCTCTTAAAATCTTTTGTTAGAAATTAGATAAAACTTTTATTTTAAGGTTTACATATTTTAAGATTTAACATTAAGTAGTTATTACATTATAATGAATTGAATGAGATTCACAGTACTCACATTGTAGATAAATATAAAAGAATTTGTTGCATGTATAAAAAATTTGAACTCAAATTTTACACTAATTTATTTAGATTTATGTGGTGAGGGAATATGGTACGCATAGATTTATGTGGTGAGGGAATATGGTACGCATACTAATGACCTGGTCAAGAGGCTAATCAAACTTAAATTAAATTCCGCCTTCAAGGCTAACCATACCTAAATTAAATCCCGCCTTCAAGGCAGGGAACCAGTCACCAAGATCGGAACAAGACAATAAAATGGTCATTCTACCACCACTCGGTCTACTACTATGGATATGACCTCCGGAATCAACACGTGTTGTAACTAACCTAAGTTATCCGTGTTGCATTGCTGCATCAGAATGGGTAATTCTATTTGCACCACCTAAAATTCTATTTACACCACCATTTAATAGGTTTGATAGCTTTATAGGTGGTGTAAATAGAATTTGCTATTTACACCACCTTCATTAAAGTTGGTCAAATATTATGTTTTCTATTTAAAATATTTATTATTTATTATTTATTTATTTATTTATTTATATTTTTAATTGTGATAGAATAATAATTTTGTCTATAATATTTTGTAATTAAATATTTAAAATATTTATTTTTATTATTATTTTAAATTGTGATAGTATAATAATTTTGTGTATAATAATTTTTAATTACTTTTTGTAGTATCTAATGTTTAATAAATTTTCATGATATTCTTTATAACTCAAATTTTTTGTATGCATTATTTTACTTTATTATAATAATGTAATAAATTAATTTTCAATAGCTAAAAACAATAAAAACACATTAACATCACAATAAAATATAAAAAGAAAATTTTCATTCCATTTCAATCCAATATAACATTCTCATGAGTACAATTAGAACGTACATACTCATTGTAAGTATTGATCCGATTTACATATGGAGTAATCCATGCATCTGCACAATCATATTTAAAATAAACCCATTGTGGAGCAATAGTAGGCATTGGGTACCATCCTGTCAATGTTACCTTAACATAATGATTATTATTAACGTAACCAAGGGCAATTGCTACATGCTCGTACCAATGTGGTGGGCTAGATCGGAGGGGTAAATATGTCGTATTGCCAGCCATACTCAAAACATGTAGTATCACATTGTATCTGGAAGCAATTAGTACACCCATCTCCGGCATAGTCATCCAATGCTCAACTGGTGCACACTGATCTAATTCAAAAAAATTCAAAGAGTTGTAGATGGTATACCATTCTTGAGGTCCGAACATATTGGTATATTCCATCTTGTAAGACTCTAGTTCTTCCATTAAATTAGCTCGAATTTTGAACCATTCGTCCTCCGGAAAACCAAGACATGTAGCTACCGCTCGAAATCCACAATTTCCGTCAGGTCTCACATCTTGCACTTGCATTATGAATTAGAATTTAAAAAAAAAATTGATTTTGATCATTGTAAATAAAAAATTGACTTTGATTTTGGTCATTGTCACTAAAAAAATTGTTTTGATTTTGATCATTGTAACTAAAAAAATCTTCTACCCAACCATCCATGGCTTATAGATTGTGGGATACATATACAAAAAAGACACATATATATAGAGTCATATGTGTTCAATTAGTATTCTCTGCCGCCCAAAAGTACCAATTGTCTCATCTTACAAATAACAATGTTGACTGAAATTTAATTACACAAAATATCAGGTATTGGAATTAGAATTTAAAAAAAAAAGTATTGAAATTAGAAATATTATTAAATTAAATTAAATTAAATAACTATTTAAAAATAAAAAAAATAACAAAACAAAAACGGAGCAACCCCTCCGGCGAGGGGTTGCTCTGTTTTATTTTTTTTGTTTATATATATATATATATATAATTTTAAATTGTTATTCAATTTAATTTTGTTTAAATAATATTCATCCCATTCTAATACCTTTTTTTTTTTTTGAAAACTCTAATTCCAACACCCTTTTTTTTTAAAAAACTCTAATTCCAACACATTTTTCTTTGTGTAATTAATAAAGTTGACCATGGTGGTATAAATAGCCATATGTATACCTTATTTCTATTTCTACCACCTATAAAGTTATTGAAATTTGTAATCTTTTGTTAATTTCAATGTTGTTTGCACCATGGGTGGTAGGAATAGCAACACCCATCAGAATTCATTCCCATCAGCAAAGAACCCAGCATGTGTCCCTATTTTGACACCATAAATAGATACCTCTCTAGATTAGCAAAGGGATCTGATTTCTTAAACTTAGTGCACTTCCCATACCAACCATTATAGAGCCTCCTAAGCTCCTTTATTATTCTACTTGGACTGTATTACGGATTCATAAAATATCAATAAAATATCTATTGCCTTATTAAATACCTTGTCTAAAATAGATTTTCACCGAAAGAACCAAAAGTGTTTAGAATATTTTAATTTGAAATGTTAAATGACAAAAATAATAATTGAAATTAACGGGGTGAAGTTATGAATTATATATTGTATGGGTTAGCAGATATTGTGAGACAAAGTGTGCAGAGAGGAAGGGGTATAGATGGAAAGGGGTCCCCCATACCCTTGTATAAAGGGAACATATCAAACATGTCCAACTCAAATCCGAATCTAATATTCCTTTTACCAGACAAGAATTGACTACATTATAACATCTTATCAGAATCAAATCATTCTAAATCCCACATTTTCATTTCTCTCACCCACTATATATATATTTTCTTTATATTACTATTTTATTTTATACCACAAATCTGTCATAATGTACTAATGCAATTTCAAGATTGTGTTATCACACAAAATGACTAAGAAATTAAGAATACCACCATTTGAAAATCAATAATTATAAGTTTAAAAAAAATTACAAGCCAACAAAAACCGCACATAGGATATAGGAGGGGGTAATTGGCTTTGCTGTTGTATAACACATGGAGAAGAAAGAAAGAAAAGAAAGAACTAATGTTATACCTAGTATTCTTGTTTCATTCCTCTGTCTTGGGAGATTCAAGTAGTTCAGGTGAGGAAGGTGATGATGAAGTGGAGGGTGGGGAGGACGACGATGATGATGATGATGAAGAAAGATCGGTTGACGGATTTGGAGACAGCAGTAGTGATGGTGAAGGCAAGGGAGGCGATGAATCCTCGGACATTTCTTGTAACTTTCGCTTGTTCATCCCGCTGTCTTCTCTTGGATTCTTGTCGTCCTCGCCAAACATGTGACTCTTCAATCGTTTTAAATCCGACAGTTTCACTGGCTTCAACAAAAAATCTTCTGCCCCCTCCTCCAGACATCTGCTATTATCACATAAAGGCAACAGAAGATTTTACTTCGAAAATGGTTCGTTTAAATGCAATGTGTTTATAGAAAACCATCAGAACATATTGCTTTCTGTAAATTGGCACTGGAAAGAAAACTATTTATGCAGAAAAGTACTCAGTTCTTTTATCTGTTTAGTAAAGTACATATTTACAGTTCAAGTAGGTGAATCGAGGGATCCCAAAAATCATGTGCATTTCCTTCAAAGTTTACCACAATAGAACTAAATTTGTATACAAAATGGCAATTCTTTATGGATAAACAACATTGGAATGCTCTGAATATGATTTTCTATTGCATGATCTCCAACGCACTATTATAGTATGTTAAATGCATTAAACTAGTGAACAAGTGGCAATCAGTTTATTGATTTAAGTCATCTAAGACAGACCGATTAACAAACTGTTTCTCTAAAGTCAATCAAGCAAACAATTTCTAGTTAACAAATGGCAATCCCAAATTCCCAATCCGAGTTCTCTACGTCTCTTTACCTCCTTTTTCCTAACAAAATTTCAATAAGAAAGAAGGGGAATGATAGGATCTGCAATTTCCATGCATTTACTCTTCTTGTTTTATTTTCCTTTAAGAAACAAACTAGTTTTGCAAGAAAAGCAAATATGCATAGTTCCAAATTAAACCCAAACAAGAACATTCACACCCTGTGGAGGATTTAAACAGTAATGTTAAACAGTCAAACCATCTCGAATGATTAACAAGAGGTTTTAGTGTTCTTGAATGAAGTAAAGCCCAATATTCAGTTGTAAATTCATGGCAATCTCAAAATGGAAACAACAACAAAGCAGGCATTGAAGAAATCAACACTAGTACATTAAAAAAATACCTGTCAATTCTTGCCAAAACATTCTCAGATGACATTATGACAACAGGAATTTCCCTAAAAGATGATCCCTGTTCATAAAAACAAACTGGGTAAAAAATAAAATAAATGAACACAAATACTTTTCCAGTTGAAGTTCAGTTTTTTATCATCATTTCTTAAAAGCCAAAATAGAAACAAATAAAAATATAGTACAGAAAAGGGACCTTAATCTTTTTGAGCAATTCATAGCCAGTCATTCCAGGCATGCAATAATCTGTGATTATCATATCCACCTTCAAACCCTAAATTCACATCCACAAAACAATCATCAATCGAATTTTGCTGAAACCAAACCCATAAATATTCTACATTATGAAAGAGAAAAAAAAAATCAACAAATTTAC
>CM008337.1:27775634-27787356 GCA_002525835.2 Ipomoea batatas | reverse complement strand
GAGGAGATGAAATGCTAAGGATGTCAGCGGTTGGAGACTGGAGAAGTAATTCGCCGTGGGAGATCCCATCGATAGCCGCCGCCCGTGCCACCCTCGGTCCCTCCCTCTCTCTCCGTCACCGGCATCTTTGCCACTCTTTCCATCAAGATTTGTGTAAAATTTTCACATAAATTGAAATCTGCTGATTGGTAGCCATGGGCAAATTTCTTTATGTTTTATGGTGGACAAATTGTCTTTGTACATTTGTTTGTGGTTTGCAAAAACAAGGAAAAAGAATGGTGAATGTGGGTGGTGGACTGCGATGGGAATAACCATCTAAAAAAGATTTGAACTTTTTCGTTTGTGTAAACTATGTGTGTGATTTGGACTGTGGAAATGATTTGGGTCCTAAGTATAAAACTAGTTGGAGAGTGGAGAGGCTTGCCCTGGGACTGGGTAGTCATCTTTTTCTTCTTCTTTTTCATTTCTCCTTTCGCAGGTACAGAGCTCCCAGGGACTATTCTTCACCGACCCATATAAACCCTCATTCTCGTCACATTACATCTCTCATTTTGATTTGAAGATGTTAGCAAAGCAACACCACTCTTCTCCTTTCCCTTCTCCTTCTTGTGTTCGCCCCAATGGCTCCTCCGCCGCATTAGGCGGCAGAAATCGGTCTTCGAAGGTGGCACCACCGCTTCCCGCTGCTCCCACGCTGGCTACCTCTCGTTAGCATACTGAGTTGGGTCTATTTTCCCTTACTTGGTCCCGTAGCATCCTTGGTCGGTATTTCCACCTCCATTTCGCTGACGGAGGACGACGAAGACGCGGTCAGTACGATGCCGTTTGCTTCTCTCTCTGCTACTCCCCTGTTCCATCTCCACATCAAGCCATTTGAAAGTTGTAATTTTAGTGGTTTAATTTAGTGATTGTCGTCCTCTAGGAATGGCTAGGAAGGATTTGAGTAGCAAGGGATTAAACACGAGTTCATCGAGTGTTTGAAAGCTAACCAAAAATGATGTATTTGATTGCATGAGATAATGATAAAAACAAGTAATTAAATTGAGAAATAAACAATAATAAAGAGGATGATTTAAATCAAATAGCAATGCACAAATGCTTCTATAATGTTCTAAGGTTCTTCCCCACCCATGTGAATGGAGCAAACCATTTGGCCAGTCCCCTACCACTAAGTGTGCTGACCGTTGGGACGGGAGGATTAGTCCTTTGGCTGCCGGCCGAAGGGACACCTTTGGGAAAAAACCCAAAAAAAAAATATTGTTCTAAGGTTCTAGGCTTAACAATGCTAAACAATGAAGTGAGGGAATTAAGTCAATGCCAATGCCACTCTCGTGGACATTGGCTATCACCAAAGTTCTAATCCCATTCTCATAGCAATTAGACTAGGTGAGACATTTAATCAAACACATTGTGTGCATAATCCCTTCCAACTTCCCTTTCTCAAGGGCAAGTTAGAATTGTGAAAGGGTTGGCTATGGTGGATCCCTATTCTCATAGGTGAAACACCAATTCCATAGATTTCTTGCATAATTTGGTCATAATCAAACAAGAATAAAATAATTCCCTAATATCACAATCATATTCATTCTAAAGGCAATGCAAAACCTAGAGTTAAGAATTCAATTCATATAAGCATTCATGCATAGCAATTCAATCTAAATCCCTAAAGGATTTAACAACCCATAATGGAATTGATAATTAAAAGCAATTGGAATAATAAGCAAGGAATTAAATGCAAAATCAATTTAAGAATTGAAAGAATAAAAAGTTGAAATTCTTACTTGAAGGAATATATAATATTTGAATATGAACTTGTAGTGAAATTGTTGATTACAAAGGATAATTCCTCTCTAAATCTTCTCCAAAACTAATGGAATTGCAATGGATTTATGTTCTAAAGTGTTTGTAGAGAGAAAACCTAAAAGAAGACTTAGAAAAATTGAAAAGTGAATTTAAAATAAAGCCTAATCCTATTTATACTATGACATTTGCGCCAAAAAAACTACCTTAAGATGCCTGGTCACGATGGAGGTCACGGCGTGACCTTCATCGTGACCAGACTTAAGCTTTGCGGGTTCCAGGCCGTCACGCTGCATGTCACGGCATGACCTGCAGCGTGACGCCTTGAATCCGCAAAGTGGCCTGCAGGTCACAATGGGTGTGACCTCCATCGCGACCACACAGGCCACTTTCAGATGGTGCTGGTCGCCGTGACCTGCAGCGTGACACACACCATCTGAAAGATAACCATGGTGTCACGCTGTAGGTCACACCGTGACCTCCAGCGTGACACCCTCCCGGTGGTGTTATCTGACTTTTCCTTTGCTCCAATTCTCTGTTGAACTTGCTATGGTTTTGACCCTTTATTCTTGACCAATTTTTGCCTTGAATTCATCTCGAATTGTCTTCATTTTACGCTTCATCATGCCTAGATCTCGACTTTCAATCATTGTGCCATAAACACCTGAAATATACTCCGTTCTTGCACAAACACATAAAATTCACTTAAAAGTTAGTACAATTAAAGCATATTTATAGGTTAATTCACGGCTTATCACCATTCATCTTCTGGAAAAGGCAGAGATCCAAAAGGTTCCAAATCGGTGGTGATGGCGAAAAATCAAGAATGTTTCTTCTGGGATCTTTAATTTCCAGAGCCGTCAATAGATGCTGGAACAAAAAGAGGGAGGGAGGATTGAAGAAAGGAAAAGACTAATTTACCCTTGCTAAATCGGAGTGTTCGCCGGAATATGACCGGATGGAGTTATCTGACTAAAAACAATTATTTTCAGGGACTAAATCGATTATTAACGAGTTAAAGGGCAACATTGACAGTTTGGCAACATTTGAGGGACTAAAACGTTGATTTCCCCTTTTCTTTTTTATTAACAGTTCTTACTGTATAATATTTAATGAAATATCACAACTTAATTATGTGAGTTGATTGTTTATTATTTATGATATTATATATGATAACAAATAGTAATACAATTAAACTTAGGTATTTTTTGTAAATATTTTACAGGTAACTTTAAAAGCTTAAAAATGGAGGCGTTAAATAGCTCAAAGCCTATTTATTATCTATTTTGAAGCCTTTTTAAAAGCCTATATGTTAAATAGGCTTTTTAAAAAGGTTTCAGGCCAGGCTAGGCCAAGGCTCAAGCTTGAGCCTAAAAAAAAGCCGGCCCAGACCAAATTTTCATAGCAGGCGCAGGCCTAAATTTCTAAAGCTTGACTCGGCTTAGCCTATTTCCACCCCTAGACGTCTCTAATTGGTTCCTAATTGTCTTTCTCTGTGTCTATATATATAAAATTCAGTTCCATGTGTTAGATCAGGATGAAAAATGTAATAATAAAGTTTTGCCTAACCATACCAATTATACTATCTAATAAGTATCTAACAACTTGCCATTCTCTTGATTCTGTTGTGGGTATCTTGTGCAATATAAATATCCATTCCTCGATCATGCTTTCACATTCCCTTTTCATTCCCACCGGTGACCGGCCTTCCTAGCCTTCAGTTTTGTTTGTTTGTCGTCACTAATATGAGCATCCCCTCAGCTGTGTGCAATGGCAATAGCCTGCACCTGGACTCACCACTCTCTAAGACTACTTCCCCATCCCTTTTATGGCTTCAACATATTGAAGAGCCAAATAGCAAAGTAAAAAACAGCTTCTTGGAGTTGGAGGCTCTAGCCAACCCATCACACACCCAAAATGAAAATGTGTACGTTCACCCTCTCGCCAACCGCTCTGCTTCAACCATGAACACCAACAGCTTGAACATGTGCACTGAGAGTCTGGGAAGCGAAACGGGCAGCGATATTTGCGAGAGCTGCTGCATGGATTATGAATACTCTGCTTCGCCGTTCTTGTTGGAGAAACAAAAATACTCAAAGTCTGGGTTCAAGAAAATGAAGGGAAAAGACAGTTTTCCACCTCCCCTGACTTCAATCAGCCGCCTTGAGGGTGTTCAAGTTCAAGTTAGGCCTTTCCGTGAAGAGGGTCGCTTAGTGATCAAAGCTGTGAATATAACCTCTTACTTCCACACCCACCGCTCCAATGGGAGGCTTACGCTTTCCCTCAGAAAACCAGAGCATCTTGAAACCCAAGAAGAAGAAGAAGCAGAGAAAGTGACGCAAATTTGAGGGGAGAGGTTAATTGGTTCATTTTGCTAAAGCTTGCAATACCAGTTGGATCTGCTGCTGTCTCCAAACTCCAACCAACTAAATATATTCTATTTACACTAATCTTTTCGTTTTCAACCCTTTTTGGGTGTTGGACAGTAGGAGTACTCTTTATTTTTGTAAGCACTAGTTTTTAATTAGTTGTTGATCATCATGATCCTATGCATCCAATCATCCATTGTTCCCTTCATATATACCCTCTGTCCATAGATTGAATCATCATCTTTGTTCTTTTTGAGCCCACATCACAACCTTATGTTGTCCTTGTCCCAACAAATCTATCACTTGCCCGGTGAAGTTGACAACAAAACAAATATTTTACTTATATATATATATATATAGAGAGAGTCATGATCAGGTGTGGTCGTGCTCTCCCGTGCGGCCGTGTGGTTCACACCACTCAATGTTACGAAATACACCATTCAATGTTAAGAAACACACCATACAAATATGCACTCTGGTGTGTTTCTTAACATTGTGGTTTGTTTCATTGTGGTGTGTTTCTTAACATTGAGTGGTGTATTTCGTAACATTGAGTGGTGTGTGACCGCACGGCCACACAGGAGAGCACGGCCGCATTTGAATCAAAATCTATATATATATATGTTCTTGTGCGGTTGTGCTTCTCCGATGTGGTTGTGCGGTGGTGACTTTAGGTGCACGTGGTTTGTGTTTTTAAGTTGCTTTGTTTGTGTGAATACGGTGTGTGGTTTGTGTAAATACGGTGTGTGGTTTGTGTATTTAAGGTGCGCCATTGTAATGCTTAAGATGCGTAACTACACAACCGCATGGGAACTCTTCCCCGCACCTGAACCCTTCTATATATATATATATATATATATATGTTCAAATGTGGCCGCACCTTTCCATGCGTTCGGTGCGGTTCATACCACTCAATGTTAGAAAATGCACAACTCAATGTTAGAGAACACACTACAATGAAAATACACAAAATCACCATAAAACACACCACACACCCAAAATAATGCACCATAACTCCCCTGCCCCTAATAGTGCATTTGCTAACACTGTGTGGTGTATATTTACATACCTAGTGTTGTGTTTTTTGATGATGCATACCTAATGATGCACATTTGTTTGGTGTATTTTCTAACATTGAATGGTGTATATTTGTATACATAGTGGTGCGGCCGCACGGACCGCACGTTAAGACGCGGCCACACTTGATTATGACTATATATATATATATATATATAGGGTCCTATTTACATGGTGACCTATGCTTAACAGACCTTAAGTGAGGACGTGAGGATTAATCAAGACCATTAAATCAGAATGATGCAAGACTGAGATTAAAACGAACAAACCACGCGGGTTAAGGAAACAAATCCCCTTAAAATATAAAAAAATATACAATTAGGGTACATCAATATTATTAGAAGTTTGCATTCCTATTCAAAATATTGTGTATTCGTATATATAAAATGTTGTGGATCGGTAACTCTCCAATTGTGTATTCAAACACCGTAAAAATATTCTACAATAGAATCCCAATGTCCTACTACGATGCATCGCACTAAGTGCACTAATGTTCACCATCTTACGTTGCACAATTCACAACACTGGGTTGCAAAACCAGAACACCAGAATGGACAACCATACTACCCAGACATGTGTACATATTCACCAACATCCAAATATAGGCAATATTATTATTAAAGAACGAGCGAAAAAAATAAAAAATACTAATTGTTTTGCATGGACGAATGCTCGGTCGATAATGAAGAAATTGCAACTCCAAATCACAACGGTGATGATCCAAGAAAATAGGAAACATTTTTTGAAACCAAGAAAATAGGAAACCTATTTGGCCAAATATTGCCCATGCGTTCACACTTAAAAAAAGTAGAAAAAGACACTACTATCTCCAGTTTAACAACTAAAGATCAATCTCATATTAGGAAATGAAATTTGGGTTATCCAAATAAAAAAACAAACGCACAAGATTAGTCATCACGTTCTCTTGTTCAGGTGCGGATCACTTCTCAAGTGAAAACGTGTTATCTAATATGGACCATTGAAATCAAATAATCAACGATTATGATCAAATCATCATAATCACTCTGATTAAGGGCAAGGAAAACTGCTCTGAAACGCAATTTGATCAGTAAACAGGACCCCCAACGGGTTTAATAGACTTGTTTCGCAATCCTATTAGATTAATGCTGTTCAACGAGTCTATTAAACCTGTCGACGGGTTAATTAGATCCATTGAGTCTAACGGATTTGTTGAACCTGTTGATATGACATGTGACCTTTGAATAGTATTTGATTATTTGCTCGATTCTTGTCGTTCATTCATATACAAAATGTCGTGCATTTCTATACAAGATGTTGTGCATTCCTATATTGAATGTCATGCGTCTATAGATCCGATTTGATTATTAGCTTGGTCTAGGCCGTGCATTCATATTGCTTTAGTCATGCATTTCTATATAGAATTTTGTGCATTCCTATATTGAATGTCGTGCATCAATAACTCTTTGGTTGTGCATTCAAGGACAGCCCAACATCCTACGACGGATATCCTAATGTCCTACGATGCACATAACTAAGTGCACGAATGGACATTTCAATAACCTACGATGCACAATTAACAATACTGGGTTGCACAACTCATAATACTGGGTTGCACAAGCGTCCTATCCAAAATGTGTATATACACGAACATCCAAATATAGGTAATATTATACTAAAAAATAGTACTTATCACTTTCCAGGGATGAACACTTGATCGATGGTGAAGAAATTGCGACTCCTATTCATATTATTGATAATCCTATAAAATAAAAAACAAATCTCCACACATGCAACAATTAAAAAACAAAAAGAAAAAGACATTACTACCCTCACTTTAAAAAATTCAATTCATGTCAACTTATGAAATCAAATCTAGATCATCCAAATTAAAAAAAAAAAAAAACTAAATCACATGATTAGTTCTCACGTTATCACCTGAAGAATGGTTCTCATTTGAATGTCTCTCTCTCTTTGTCTCCACTGAGCTAGCAAGAAGATCGTGTCTTGAGTGATGTCTTTACATGGACCAAACACCCCCTTTTTTATACTACTAGAAAAACTCCCTACACCCTGCATCCAGACAGTGTCAAGCCCGACTAAACACGCACCCCCGTCATCCTATCATGAAACTATCTCAACTTCCCATCCATCCACGTGCCCAAGGAACATGTAGACGGGAGATGGGCGCGCTTGTCGCGCTGCTACACCCCTCGTCCGTTGCCGCATCCTACGCTCCAGGTGGGGTGCGCCCAGGACGCCCAGGTGGCGGCACGACCACCCGCCACCGTAAGCGCTAGCCACGCCGCCGGGGCGCGACTGGCGCCTAGCGTCACTACATCGGTCGGCGCACTGGCGGCCACGGGTGCCCCCCTCATCCTCTTCCTAGCGTCGCCACATCCCACATTGCGCCGTCAGTTCATCTGCCTTACAATCATGTCCACTGAGCTTGCCTTGCACCACCCCACCTCCTGTCTTGCACCTTTTGTCTTTGGGCCTCGCACCCCTCCTTCCATGTCAGCCGCCACCCTCCTTCCTTGTCCTGCACCCCTCTTTCCATACCTTTTTGGATAATCGTGTTCTTCTAGTCCAACAAAGTTTGGGCCAACCCCTTTAACCTCTTTCACTATCCCCACTTGGGCCAAAACTTATCCAATGAAATAAGCCCCGAGGTCCCATGACCCATCAATATATATATATATATCACCGAACACCCAGTGGCAGAGCCACAATGGGGGCAGCTGTCTCCACTCCCCCACTCCATATATATATATATATATATATATATTAATTATTCCAAAATTTAAACAAAGGTTAAGGTGGCTTAGATGGTAAGGTCATTATTTCTATATAATATGAAATGATCAATTGTTCAAATTCGACAACACTGAGAATTTCAATTGGATTTTTTATTTGTTACATTGTGGCTTTTTTTTAAATATTAATAATACTTAATAGTGAGATGAGTGGAATTTTGTTTTTGGCATTTTTTTTTAATATTAATAATGTGAATTCTAATTGGATTTTTTTTTGTTTTTGTTTTTTTTTTTAATATTAATAGTGAGGTGAATGATTTATAATGTGTTTTTCATTCAAACTATTTTATCAAATTAATTATGTTTTATATTTTGTTTTAAATATTTTTTATCTTGATGTATTTTGATTTTTCATTATTAGTCAACAATATTTATGACTCGGTATTTAAGTTTTTCAAAAAAAAAAATTCTCATTAGTTTTAATCTTTATGTCAGCTAATCCAGTCTCCAATTTTTAAAATCTTTTATTGCATGAAACATTTGGTATATTATGTTTTTTTTAAAAAAAAAATTGTATGATTTGATTTTTTTAAAAATAATTTGTGTCAAGTCAACAAAATTGAGTTTATGTTGATTGTTGTATGGATATCAAAGCTCTATATAATTGTTACACATCATTGGATAAAATAAATTGTCACAATATGAAAAACTTATTATTAAATTTTGAAAATTTTAAAAAATGTAAAGTATAATTGTCAATACACATTTGTTTGTTTCTATGAATAAGGCTAATTATTATTGCTGTAAGACAGTGACATATTCTTAGTCCATTTGGACTATTAGCTAGTTGATTATATTACTAATATGAAAGGTAAACAATTAAAAAGGTAGTATTCAATCACACATCATCACCTACTAGGCTACTAAGTGCAAGAATGCCATATAATAGAGCCAGGGAATCAATCACACAAAAACAAAGATTTACATCATATGACCCTTCACCCTATCCATTATATATTCAGGTGGAAAGGGGATGGGCAATAAATAAACTCAAAAAAAAAAAAACAAAAAACAAAAAACAGAGAGTCATAAGAAAACAAATCTCATATCACATAAGACCAAGTAGAACAATTCTTGATCTAAGTTAAGACATCTATCCGCTGATCACAAGTAAAAACCTGGTGACAGTGAAACTTATTCGCATCAATCCTCAAAAGATGCTAAGCCCCATTGAAAGCAAAAATTGTTGAGGATTTATCCATCATCTACAGTTTCTCTATTCCTTCTGACACCATTTCTTGGCAGAGGCACTCATAGCTGCAAAATGACTTTTCGCCCCTGCAAATCAGACTAGATAATCTAAAAATCGAGTCTTTGTTGCCGAGGGGCCAATCTAATCTAATCATAATGTAATTTCAAAACAATCATATCGCTCCTACAGAAAAGCAACAGTATATGAAGTCAAAACGACATTATTATCATTAACAGAAAAATGCTGTCTTTTACACTCAATTGAAGGCAAATATTAGCAAACGCAATTAAGTTTTTTCTTGTTGATGTCCTGATGCCCTGCAGCAAAGGGTACACTTGATATTTCATATTTGTAAGAATTCGACACCCCAACAAGTATATACATTCAATTGAGTGTGCGTGGCACCTTCCTAGTACCAACATAACCTGTTGTTAAGTTTTGGGATCAGTAATTCTATTGGATCTCAGCGCTACACTATGCTTACTTCTCAGTGGGTCACTCATCCTGTGGCTGCTGTAAGTCAAACACATTTAACCATAGAATTCTTTGGCTAGCTGTCATATCCTACTTGAAACCAATTGGTGATAAGTAGGTTAACATTAACCATTTAACCACATCCTCCATGGTAAGCCAAGCGCCACGTCTTGAATTAAGTTGGGGTTGAACTCGGCCAACCCGGCCGACGCCCAACAAATTCTAATGTTGTGATAACCTTGGAACGGATAAGAAATATTATCTCAGTCACTTACTTTAAACCTTGTCTAAATTTGTGTTTAGAAGTTCAACTTTTTGGTCTACTTTTCTAATTGCATTTTTTAGTTTCTTGGATCTCATTAACTATTGTGTAGGCTATAGAATTCACATTTAACCTGACAAGAATAATAGTTTTTGATCAGTTCTACCCATTTGAGAATCAAAGCTACCTAATTCAAGGTAATGAGAAGCAAATATTCAGATAAAATAACTAGAAACACTAACTAAAAAAGAAAAATACCCAAATAGGACTAACCTATACATGTAGATATCTTTGCCTTGTCCAAGCTTGATGTTGCAGGTGTGGCAAAAGCTAAGAGAATCCATTGTAGGAGAGGTTGAGTGATCAGATGAAAAGCCATTTTCTTTTTTCAGCTCGGACAACCTAACAATACCACAGCAGCTTTCCACAATGCAGTCGTCAAATACATGGGTGGTTTTCGGATTAGGTCCATGAGTGATCACACATGTATAGTCCTCAGAAAGCTCCATCTCACTCAGGGAAAGCTCCTCTGCCTTAGCCTTAGTAGGGGATTCTTTGGCCTGAAGACAATTGCCCAAGAATTGTGTGCTCCTGGGGGTTTTGATTCCAAAATCAGCTGGAGATTTTGGGGAACCCATAGGGGAAAGTGCCAAGGTAGGGAGAGAAGGGATTTGAACCTTAAGGTTTGATCCAAACAGGACCATTCTACTGTTATTAGCCTGAGAAGAGTCAACATTCTTGTCATGACTCAGTGAGTTGATGAGAGCGAGTCCAACTCCTGAATCTACCTTCTTATCTATGCTAGGGTTTGGGATTGGGATTGGGGTTGGGGAGGGGTTTAGGGTTCTATCATACCCAAAAGGATGACCAAAATTGAGAAATAGTTTGCCATCAAGAATGGATGTTGGGCTCAAACTTAAGCTATTTTCACCATCAGACCGATTCCGATTCCAAAACCCATTGAAGATTCTCGGAGAACCCAAGAATGATGAAAGGGGTTTTGCAGGGTTCTGGGAAGGGGAAGACAAAGAGCTCTGCTCGCCCGCCATTAGACCTTGCTTGCCACTCAATCTGTTCCTCAACATTACACACTCTCACTCATCTACCTGTTCAAACACAAATGCATATATAATTCTCTGAAATTTGTCCAGACCAGAAGAGAAACCAACAATACAACCATAAATTTAGATCAAGAACACTGATAAATATAAATAAAGTTGGTGCACTTTTTCCCCCTTTTCTGTTCGTCACAAGCTTTACCTGATACCAAAACAGATGATTACAAATGAGAGCCTCCATTAATGCTTGAAACAACTGAAAAAAGTTTCGCCTTTTAAGGTTCAAAAGGGCAAGAAAAGGCTTTCTTTTTCAACTTTCACCCCCCAAACAAAAAAAAAAATCAAGAATTATTGAAAGAACATAAGGAGGATGAATGCTCCAAAGCCTTCATGTTCAAAATTTGTTGTTATTTCAGTAAGAAAAGCATATCAAGGATGTTGATATGCAGGCAAAGAAAGAGGAAGGAGGAAAAGACGAATTTGTGATTTCTGTAAAATGGTGACCGCTAGATGGAGTAGGACTGTAGGAGAAGGTGGTGTCGTTTTAGCGTAAAAGAGGCGTGTGAATTTTGTATTTCTGCGACTGACGAGTGGAAATGAAATTATATTTGACTG
Organism: Ipomoea batatas; assembly: GCA_002525835.2. Classification (NCBI taxonomy): domain Eukaryota; kingdom Viridiplantae; phylum Streptophyta; class Magnoliopsida; order Solanales; family Convolvulaceae; genus Ipomoea; species Ipomoea batatas. Next base: position 27,775,714 of record CM008337.1, on the reverse strand, counting down.
ACCTGAGATTTTTGTTTTAAATATTGTGTACAAGTTGTCAGTTCCACTTAGGGTCGAACTCACTCTCAAGTCTCATCATT
>CM008337.1:27732618-27751155 GCA_002525835.2 Ipomoea batatas | reverse complement strand
TCATGAAAGTAAAATTAAGGGTGGGGTTGGTTCATGGGTTTACACACCAGGAATGAAAATCAAAATCATAGTTATTGTTTGGTTGATAACTTTTTAAAACACAACTATGAGATTTTTTATTTTTTTTTGAAAACCACAACTATGAGATTTGATTACCCTTCAATTAAAAACTGCATTCCCTAATTAAAAACGAATGTCATTCCATCTTATCCCTCATCATTTGTCATCTCCCGATCTATTGCTTCCTCATTACATCCTCATATTTTTGTTTTGATTTTTTGTTCATATTGGTGCTTTGAATGTCATTATATTAGTATCAATTGCTTTGATTTTTTTTGTTTTTTTTTTAAGTTTTAAAAATTTTATTCTCGTTATAAGGTCATACATGCATAACTAAATATCAATATTGGTAATCATTATAATTTCACCCTACCACCAAATATGCAAAATATTTTTACCAAAACTCATTTTCAGATTCTCATTCAAATTCTGATTCCGAACCAAAAACACGCTAAGTTATCATAGAAAAAGTTTCAATTAAAAATTTGAACTTTAAAAAAAAAAAGTATGATTAGTTTAATTTGACATGTTATTGCAAGTAACATTCATGTTAAGCGTTATTGAAATGTCATATCAATATGTTTGGATGACTTAGAATATATTCAAAAATAAAAAATAATGAAATCCAAAATATAGCTTCCAATACCATGCATATCCATCTTCTTGAACTTGGGACCCTCTCTTCTCTCAGATCAAACCATCAAATATCAATCCCTTTAAACAAAAAAAATTCATAAATATCTCTCTCTTTATATATCTTTAAAATGAGATTCTTCATTCATGTAAAACAAATTAAAAGTCATGCAATCATTTCAAAAATATTGTAATTAAAGGACTTCCCCATTAATTGATATTGACACAAAGTTTTAGGACAAAAAATTAATGGTTGAGTTTTTTACAAATGTGAGGGATTGGATTTTGATGATGTTTTTCTCCTGCAAATTTGGAAGTTTTGACAGAAATAAATGGAGCCCACTGTTCTAGTTGATTTTTGCCTCACATGCGTGAGGCGCAAATCATGCTCCTGCCTGGGCGCGTAATTATCTTTTTATTTTATTTTTTTCAGCTTTTTTTTGCTTTGTTTTGTTTTTTACTTTTATTTTTTTCTCCACCTCATTTTCTCTTTCCTAATCACACTTACAAAAACTCATCAAAAACCACACCCAAGTTTGATTATTGAGGAAGGCCTAGCTATTATTATCCATGCAATGCTCTCTTATTTTTAAAAGTGAGTCATACTTGTGCATCACGAAATTTCTAATTCATTTACTATTCACACTACCTACTGCAAATCGAATCAACTCTTAAAAGTGGACCCCTAGTTCACATCACTTTAAAAATTGAGTTATTCATGAAAAAAATACATTAGCAAACTTGCAAAATTAAAGTAACATGCAAGTAACAATTTTCACATCATCTTGAAAATTCAAAATTGGTTGGATTGAGGACAACCTTAGTAATTAGTTGCCTCTATCATATATTAGGCCTCTTTATACAATATTTCTCTTATATTAAATATAATTTATTTTTTCTTTACTCCAATTATCTTGATGGCTTAATTGGTGTTAGCACCACGTACCATATATTTTCAATAAGCTTGGTTAATGGCTTAAAGCCATCATATTCTTCAATGAACTCCATCGTCAACACCACTAACAAGTCTGTCATATAGCTATTTTCATTCTCCTTCTTATATTGTAATCATTTTTACAACATTATTTTGCATTTCCCAACCTCCTAACTGAAGAATAAAAAATGAATACAATCATAAGTCATAACTGAGGGACTGAGTCGTCAATATGAGTATAACTTTGAGATCAAATATGTCGTTTTCCCTTAAACATAAACAACCTTTAAGTTATTCAATCTTATTAACTTTGAGGGATGATTAGCATTAGTTGAAGTATGAATTGTTGAATAATTTGAATCTCAACTGTGCTTAGGTGTCTTTCAAAAAAAAAAAAAAACTGTGCTTAGGTGTGGTGTAACAGGAAAAACCAAAATTGGGCAAGAAGTATACGGAATCACAATTCCCCATGCAAAATTGCAAAGGCTTACAAAATGTGATGTAGCTAGCGCCTAGAATTTTGTTGGATTCCTCATTACACTTTTTTTTTTTTTTTTATCAAACTACGAAATATCCTGAACAACAGACTCTAGCTATAAGAGATACCTTTAAGAGACTAATTCGTGTATTATATTTAGACTAATTCCTGTTTGTACTAGGTCGACTCAATTAAGAGGCAAAGTGCTGATTAGGTTGATTTTTTCATACAAGAAAAGATTCAAACCCCTGACCGTGCTTAAGGAAGAGAGTGCATGGCCACTCACGCCAATCAAGTTTGGAATTTATTATTATTATTATTATTTTTGGAGAAATCAAGTTGGAATTTATAAACATGCGAACATGTCTGGAATTCATGTTCCGCGAATGTCTAATTTTAATTACACTTTAATAATGCACGTGGATGGAATTCCAATAAAGAACTGAAGCAAAAATAAAAAATAAAAAGAAATAATAATAAAAATAAAAATCCCTCAATTTAATAATTAAATTGGATAAACAAAGAATTCCTTTTTTTTTTTTTTCTTTTACAGGCTTGGGGGATCTCCTAAAATTGGAAACAACTGATATTCCTATTCTCACAAAACTATGCTTTCTTTCCACAGAAAAAAGCAATGAAATGATATACATAATCACTGCACTGTCACAAACTATCTTGCCAAGTAGTGTATAGATCACCATCACCTACAAAAGCTTGTGTATAGACACTGTAACTTGGATCATCCTGCAGAATTATTCACCAGAAATTAATGGCTAATTAAGATGGAGACATATGATCCCACAGATTGACTGCAGTTGCAAGAATACTGTTTAATTAGAACAAACTAAATGCATGCATCAAAGTAGAACGAACTTGAATCAAAGATGCCCTAATTCGATCAATTAGATTTTAGACATATATATCAATCGATAAAGATAGATCTTACCAAAGTGACACAGAAGATCGAAAGCATTTAATTTGGATAGTTGGTGGAGTGCGAGCTTTAATTTGCAGACTCCTTCCTGGTCATGAATGGAAGAAAGAAAGAAGCTTTATTTCAGATCAATTGGTACTAATGATTTTGAACTAAGCATTTAAGTTGGGTGATGATAGAAAGAAACCTGCCTGAATTGTTTATATTCCCATTATGCTCCCTAAGTATAGATTTCCAGATCGAGTTGTAAAAAACAATTTTAGTCTTTCAATTCCTGATGAACAACAATGAATTCCAAGATATCAAAGACGAGACTTTGCGAATGAAAGAGAGGGATCAGAGCAACACAGAAGGATTGGAAGAATACCTATGTAATGTTCTTTCTTAATAGTAATTCCATCCACCATGTATATGTGAACGCGGCAACAATTCTTCAACCTCAACCCTAGAGCTTGAATAGCTCAAGCTTTTTCTGAACCGGTTATGGTTGATGGATTCAACCTCTGCCATGAATACGCTACAAACTGGTCTATGATCCGAAAATCTGGACTCTCCACGAACGTATGATATTTGATGGAGGCCATTACCATACCATAATATACGATCACACCTTTATCCACATACACACTAGTTATATTAGTTCATGTATAAGAGAGAACAGGCCATGGATTAGACTAGCTAATTGATTAGATTCAGTCTTTTGTAAGAGAGAAAATGCCATGGATTAGACTAGCTAATTGATTGGATTCAGTCTTTTAGTCTGGTTTGGACCAGAAGTCAGAAAGATGCAAGTAAAATTGCAAGTTTGTTTATTCATTTCTTACTAAGAAGTCAAAAGAGGGTTACCATGCTGGTGTTCTTCGTTTCTCTTTTGAATGTCTATAGCCATCCCCTGCATATCGATCTGAATTGCTTGAATATTTATATGTAGGAGGGAAATATATTTGTCCTTCATGCCAACCGGGAAAGACACGACCATTTCTCTGCTCTATTCTCAGCTGTATGAAAAATGATTTATCAGTCATTGGTTAAACCACATGAACTTAAATTGAATCAAACAAATTCCATATGGGATAAGTGTAAACTTGCCTGATCATTTTCTAGTAACGCCCTCCAATTTCGCATCTCAACTAGTGTCTTTGCAGTTCGGTAAGATAGAGCAATCCGGTAGTTCAAATCCCCGAGCCATATCACTCGACTTCACAAACGGAAAATTTTTCCAAGATCAGGACTTCAAAGCAAACGGCATATGAAAAGAGAAGCAGAAATACTAAAGTGGCATTGACAAGTTATGAGCAAGGGTTTTAATTTAATTTACTCGTGCTCAAGGATTGTTTGAGGAGAATCCTCATCCCCCGTGCCATGAACTCTTGGAAACCTCGTTTTCTTGAGAATCTCCATGACATCAGAGTTCCTTCGCAGCTCATCACCTTCCTTCTGTCCAGAAGTTAAATGGGTACAGATAAAGCAGAAGCTTGTTTGGTGCAATGACATGCTAACTGAGATTGATCCCTGGAAACGAGATTGCTCAAATTTTTAGAGTTTTGGTCTAAATATTTCATAAAAATATGGTATAAATCAAAATGTACCTTGTTTCCAAGATAGCCCATCAAGCCTGTTCCAACACAAGACACTTTCAGGTTGCGAACACTGTCCCTTAGATCGGCTTTTATCCATATGCTAAGAAAAATCCCAACCATCTGCTTGCTTGCAACTAAACAGAACCTGGATTGTGCAGGGCGTTTGTCTCGATCCTCCATGGAAGTAGAACCGCTATATACCACTGGGTAATAGTCTGTTGTAATCAGAGAGCCATCCGGAGAATTTTCATCATCAGATGAACCATCCCAAATCCCATTTGGTTCATAATCACTGGATCTGTGTCCAAATACATCCCTTTCACAAACACTAAACCGATGATCAATTCTAGATTGAGGCATCGACACGTCATTCTCCATCACTCTCAAGCTACGGCTCAACGATTGAAATGAGCGACGGTGGTAGAGAGACGGGGCTCTCTCCCTTGTTGAGCCCTCAAAGTCAGCATTTAGTTCCACAATGGGATTAGGAACCGGGGAGGGCGTGTGAAAACTACCACTAGTGCCAGGAAGAGCGTTTAGTGTTTTCCGGATAAGCGCTTGCCATTTCCTAGCCGGGCCATTATTTTCTGTGCCCAACACATTTCCAGCATTTAAGGGAACAATTTCTTGAAACCTAAACCATGATAAAGAAACAATTATTTTCTCGCCAAATAGTAGAAGAACAAAGAATGACATATCTTCTAATTCTTAACTCACCCCAGAACATAGATGTCAGCAAGGGGCGAAGTGTGGAGCCAATTATCAAGACTTAAATTGCTAGGTGGAGACTTTCCAGCCACATTCCATGTAGCCACAAATATCCTGTGCCAACATTAAAATGGTTACATTAAATCGCTTTAAACCTTAAACATACAGAAAGCAACAAGGAACAGATGGACGATACGAGGACAAACCTATAGTTATTAACATCCATAACCCGAGAGGCATCAATGTCAATCCTACTTTGTCGTACTCGATCAAAGTTCCTTCTGCCTGACCTCTCTATAAGTTTAATTGTATAAAAAGTAATGGACAATATCAAAATGCAGGCAAAAGGTAGAAAGAAAAACAAAAAAATTAATGTGTTGGTTAAAGAGTGTTGTGGTCCAACTGAAAAACTCCAGGTCTGATAGTGAACCTGTTTTGCTTTTCTTGATAGTGCTTGCCTCCCTCTCTGAAAAATTACCCCTCCATTCATCATCAACACCTGAAAAAGCAAAAAGATAAATTTGCTAAAGCTGTGCCGTTTTTCGGTTACAACATTAAACCACAGATTTGAAATGAAAGTAACAACAGAACATTTTCATTAACACCCAAATTTCAGAAAGGATAAATTAAAGAACAGATCTCAGGCTGCACAGAGAAATGGCAGACATATAATTCCAAATGATATCAGTACTAAACAATATGAAATCCCTACAATTACAATTAGTAGATAAGGTAAATGGATCACCTCCACAAACTAAGTCATCATCCGCATGAAAGTCATCAGCTTTGCTCTTGATATTGAACCATTTCTTGACAAGAGTCTTGGTCCATGAAAGCTAAATCAAGAAAACACAAAATTAGCAAGCCATTGGGAATGGAAGAAGAAGAAGAAGAAACAAATTGTGGTGTCTTAAGTCTTAAACAAACCTTGGTTTTCTTGGAGTTGTCATCTCTCATTGTTTCAGAAATTCATACAAGTGAAGTGTAGAAAGATCAAAACTTTCTGATTCTCACTTCAAACCACAATTGCAGCTATTCACAAAAACCAAAAAACAAGAAGAAAACTGGAAATTTCCTTGCAATTTGGGTGTGTAAAGGAAGAAAGCTCATTTGGCAGTTAAAAACAAGGGAGAATGGGATTCACTACCAAATGGGGGAGACCCAGAATCCTCTGCTTCTTTTTCAGGTAATGAAGAAAGTCCAAATTATTTGGCATTGTTGGTTTCATTCCAAAAACAGGAGTCCATCCAGGTTAAGATGATATTTGTGTGTGTTTCTTATCCTCTAATATAATGAACTAAACCCCAGCTGACAAAAACTCAAAGGGGCAATGCAGAAAGGACAAGATTAATGGTTAGAAAGAAGACAATGCACACATGATTAGAGAGGGACAGGGACAGGTAGAAACATAGAATGGAAGCCCAGAAAGAAGGAGCTTATTAGGTGCCGGGTTATGGGGGGATTTCCTGTTGTAAAAAAACCAGATTTTGGGCACGGCAAAGCAAAGAGTGGAATTTGAAGAGAATAAAGTGCAACCCACACCACAATGCCGCATTCAAACTCTTTCTTTCTTTCTTTCTGTTGCTCTCTCTCTCTCTCTCTCTCTCGTGGCTCGTAACTCCCAACTCCTGACATCACTACGAGTCTTCGACTTCTTGATGGGTATTCCGGACACCCGACCCGACTTTTCACGGACCCTATACGGCTATACACAGCTGCCGTAAGGACTTCATTGAATTTTATGAGTTAAAATAAGGGTAAATATCACTTTTTGGTCTTTTCAAAAAAAATATTAATTTTGGTTTACGACAATTAACAAAATGACAATTTTGATCCACATGTTTAATTTCTATTAATTTTGTTCCCACGATTATTGTTTTAGTACCAACTTTCATCCACAACTATTGTTTTATACTTTTAGTGTCAAAATTAATCGCGTCGGTCACCCATTCGTTTAAAATGTGTAAAAATCTAAAAGTATTAAGGATATTTTTGTCATTTTCAATTTAATATCCCAATTTGAGTATGAATAAATGGATTTAAGTCCTAAGATCGATAAAAATTCACAATTTTCCTCTTCATTTTTTACCTTAATTTGAAGAGGAGAACTGTGAATTGTGATCGATCATAGAGCTTAAATCTCTTTATTCATATTCAAATTAGGATATTAAGTTGAAAATTACGAAAATACCTTTAAAATTTTTAGATTTTAGCACGTTTTAAACGGATGGATGACCGATGCGATGAATTTTAGCACTAAAACAGTAGTCGTCGAACCAAAATTGGTACTAAAGCAATAGTCGTTGGACCAAAATTGTCATTTTGCTAATAGTCATGGGACTAAAATTGACATTTGTTCGTTAAAATAATATACACTGAGTTAAAATAATGTATTTTATGTGTTATAATAATGTACAATTGTACATTATGTATTAAAATAATGAAACTTTTAAGGTAAGATAATGTACTTTATAAGTTAAAATAATATACATTATGAATTATAAAAATATATGTTATAGTGGGTTGCGTGAAAAAATAGCACAAAACGACGTTACTTTTGGAGCGCGATCCACACAGTTGTGTGGAACATTGTTCACGCAATCAGTATTGCGCTGCCGTTGCACAAGGTTCCCTGATTTGCTGTTAGTAAGTGAAATCTTTTTTTTTCCTTTACTTATATTGGTTAATATTATAAAATTCAAACCTTTAGCCTATGTGATTATTACATTTAAATTTTAAAATTTGTCAAGTTAATATCAAATTTATGTATCTTAAATTATCCATAATAATTACATTCAAATCTTAAAATTAACATCAAATCTTTGTATCTTATGACAATTATATCTAATTATAATATTCAACCTAACTTTGTTCAATTGTTATATCATGGACCATAATTCACCTTTCAAGGTTGATTCTGGTCCAAAACGATGTCATTTCATAATTCAAATAGTGCCTTTTGTGGCATCATTTTTTTCGCAATCAAAAACATTATTAGTACTACATGTATATAATATGTTAATTGCATTATATAATGTGTTAACTGTTAATTGGATGTTTACAAAATCAATAACTTAAGTTCATAATAAAAATTTGTTAATTTTCAACCAAATATCTCTTAAAAATATATTATAATCATGATTACATGTTAATACACCCGATTTAGAATTACTTGACATGATAAATTTATAGTGAACAAATTATGTAAATGTAAGTTTATGTATCTAAAGTTAACAAATTATGTACTCCGTACTTACTACATCTAGAAGGCAAAGGAAAAAGAATCACTAATTTTTAGAGCAAGATCCACAAATGCGCATTGTGGGCCTTAGCCACGATATAATTTGCGGACTCTGTTATGTTAGCACATAAATTATTTATATGTTCAAAATATAAAATCATTTTCTTCAAATGTAATGTATCAAAATTATCTACTTTACGTTGGGCGTTGGTCGAGTTTAGCCCCTGCTCGATTCGAAACGTGGCGATATGGCTTACCATGGAGGGATGCGGTTAAATGGTTAATCTCCACCTACCTTTCACCAATTGGTTTTAAGTAGAGAATGTCAACTAGATAGCCAAAGAACTCTGTGGTTAAGCGTGTTTGATTTCCAACAGTCACAAGATATGCATTACTAAGAGCCGAGTCTAGTCCCAAGTGGGATGTGGGAGTAGGTCGGGCCAAGTTCAGTCCCAAGAGGGGGATGATGGGCGCGTAGGCTATGGACCAAACTCGACTTGGTGTTCAAAGGTTGCGACAGGTGTTAGGAGGGGATTATTGTTGGGCGTCGGTCGAGTTGGCCTAGGTCGGGTCAAGTCTAGTCCCAAGAGCGGAATGATGGAGGCGTAGGCTAAGGACCGAGTCAGGCATGCTGCATAACTGGGCTTGGTGTTCAAAGGTTGCGACATGTGCGGGAGGGGAATTCTTGGGCGTCGGCTAGGTTTGCCGAGTTCAGCCCCTGCTCGATTCGAGACGTGGCGCTATGGCTTACCATGAAGGGATGTAATTAAATGGTTAATGTCCACTTATCTATCACTAATTGGTTTTAAGTACGGGATGGCAACTAGATAGCCAAATAACTCAGTAAGCATAATGCAGCGCTGAGATCCATCATTTTATACAACTAAAAAGAGTAAATTATCAAAATGGTCCCCTTGACTATATCGATTTGACTAATTTGGTCCTCGCGTTTAAAAACTGTATAATTTAGTCCTTTGACTATCATTTCTTTAACCAATTTGATCCTCTGAAACATGAGACAATATATTTTGAGGGATATAATAATGGTCACATCAGTATTGAACCATTTGATTATTATTTATTTAACCAATTTGGTCATCATATTTGACGATATGAGGACCAAATTGGTTAAACAAATGATAGTCAAAGGACTAAATTAGTCAATTTGATATAATCAAGGGATCATTTTTGTAATTTACTCAGAGGTATGTATGAGCTAGTATAATCATATTAACCTTATGTTCACCGGAGATTTGACGAGTTAGGCTTCGAAGGACCAAATTGGTTAAAGAAAATAAAGTCAACAGACTTAATTAGACAGTTTTAAAATAAAGGACCAAATTAGTCAAATTGATATAGTCAATGGACCATTTTAATGATTTACTCCAACTAAAAACTCTAAATTAAAAATCTCAAAGGATATATTCTCTATATAAAATAATGCTTAAATATTATAGGCTAGGATTAAATCTCACCTATTATAAAAATTCATGGTCATGACAAGACATCATTCATTCCATCTCTCTCATAAGTCATAACTCCATGGAAGGATATTCTCTCACCCCTCTTCTAAATAATAGCCTATAGGCTCACATCATGTACATGTATTACATCATCAAGAATGACTAAAGTATGGCCAGTAGTTGGCAAAAAAGACAGTCAATTTTTCTTATCAAGAATGACTAAAGTATGGCTAGTAATTGGGAAAAAAAAAAAAAAAAGATGTGAATTTTTCTTTTCAAAATATTAAGCTAAAAATATATGTATCTTTTATATATACATATTTTCTTATAATTTTATGTTTATCTTTATTATTCATGGATCTGAATTGATGACTCAGTACATAATGGACCGACAAAAAAAAAATCATATTCCATCAATATTAATTTTATAAATATCGTATTTGATAAAGTTATACATTTAACATTTTCACATATTTGATGAAGTTATACATCTTAATTTTATAAAAATATAATATGGGATGTTACAACACATAATTGTTGAATTTCTAGTAAACTGATATGTTATATATATCTCTCTCTTTTTTTAAGGTAGTTTTGTAATATTAATGCAGTTTCAAGGTATGTAATTGCGTAATTGGTGACATGTATTGACATAAAACAGTGCCTTTTGGGTTCATAGTATCTATATCTGTACTATAATAATTACACAAAAACTTCAGTATTTTATGTTTTATAATAATAATAATAATAATAATAATAATAATAATAATAACAACTACTACTACTAGAATTCAGGGTGAAATTTGAGAAGAAAGACTAGGGATCGGGTCTCACCAACGAAAATGTGGAGCAGCCTCTCAAAGTGAGAGGACTCCTTGTGCGCAGTAAATAAATATTTAACTTTTGTGTTCATCTAAGTTATTATGATTTTACATCATCTCAAATGCTCTATCGGGCCGAGACGTGAGAGTCCTTGGGGTTGGCAATTCAACATTTTTGAGAGAGGGATAGAATTCGGACATCTAATTCAGCACTAATTTGAGTACAACATTAAGTTTGAATTAGAAAATTCTAAAAAGTACAAATCAAGAAGTAGTGTGACATGGAAGTGGATTTTTGGGTTTATAGCATATTAAACATAAGTAGCAGTGTGCAATGAAACAGAACAAAATGTTCATTTGTTCAACAAACAACAACCATGTTTTCGTGGAAACCAATATTTTGGTCTTAACGGAGCAAGGCAATAGTCCCAAATTGATGGGTTTATGTTGAGAGCCATCTTTCATTTTAGCGCAAACTAGATGCATGGATTAAAGTGAATGTTTGTGTGCTTTGGAGAAGGGCCCACATGCAATATATGTATATACTTGTAATATTTAAAGTGGATAACTTGAGCAAATTGAGGTAGGATCTTGATGGGGGCTTTTGTGCTTTGGGACATTAAAAAGTGGAGAGTTGCTAGATTCGGTTTTAAGTTGTACCCATAAAAATAGATTGTTTAGATGTATTTATATTTCTCTTATTCTTTTTTTTTTTATTCAGAGTTTTCACCGTCGAACATAGTGACTAATCTCATCACTGAGTTATAAGCACATTTATTGGGTGGGGCATACAATTGACACATTATGCATTTGCAGTTAATCATTTATGTACTTGTAAACAAATTGAAGGCACATCACATGGTAATTACATACACATAACAAACACAAACTGTCAATTGCATGTACATAATATGTTAAATGCAGACACATAACATGTTAACAGACATTTTATGTATCATGTTATGTGCATTCAATTTATTTACAAATACACAAATTATTAGCTATAGGTACAGAATGTGTTAACTAGAAATAATTTTTTTTTTTTTAACCAGATTTCACTATGCAATATAACAATAACCATGCGGGATTAATGCATGCAATGTCCTAGGATATCGAGCAAACCCAGGATGTAAATTGGGCGGGATTAAGAATAAGATATTTCTTGGATTAAGATATCCTGGCTTTGAAGTTGCAATTGACTATTCTTAATACACATGCTACGTATGGGAGACTGTGTCAAGTTACCCCTTGGCTCTTGCTCGGTTTCAAGGGCTTTCAATTCGCAGCCATTGCTGGTCCATCCTTGGCTAACAATTGTAGTGCCGAAGGATTAAATTATCCCCCCATCTGCTCCCAACAATGGATTATGGGAATCCCCATACCAGCAAACCCAAAACTCTAGTATTAGGGTTATAATGTTTAAGATTACAGTTAATTGCCAAAGATCTTGTGGTCTGGTGGCATCTGATTGCACCCTATATGGGGTGAGTTCGAACCTCAGTGGAGGTAATATTGATTCTTTGTTCTTTATTTGGTTGAGAAAGTAGTTATGAACAGATACTACATTGTAATAGAGTCAATAGTACTAAAACAAAAAGAGATTACAGTCAATTAGTTAATTAAACAAAAATATAAATTGATACATTGTCGTAGAATACAAACCTTTAATGTTGGGGTTGTAACTTGTAATATAATGAATAGGTGTGAAACTTCTCCTAGGTGAAACGTGCGGATTTATCACAGCCTTTGATCTTGCCAAAATCGTATCAATAGCTCAGAATGAAGAACAATTAAAAAATATACGGTGGCATTATGGTCATTTTGCTTAAGGTCACAACTTGGTGCGTAAGTTTAAAGCTTAATGTGCGAAAGTTCAAAGCTTAAGGTGCATAAGTTTATAGTGTTAAGTGCATAAGGTCATAACTTAAGATACGTAAGTCTAAAACTTAAGGTGCGTAATTTTTTAGTTTAAGGTGCGTATGTTTAAAGTTTAAGGTGCATCAGTTTAACTTTTAAGGTGCGTATGTTTAAAGTTTAAGGTGCATCAGTTTAACTTTTAAGGTGCGTATGTTTAAAACTTAAAGTATATATATAAGTTTATAGCTTAAAGTGTATATGTTTAAAGCTTAAAGTGTGTCACTTTCTAGTTTAAGATGCATCGGTTTAACTCTTAAGGTGCGTAAGTTTATAGCTGAGGGTGTGTAACTTTACAGATTAAGATACATATGTTTAAAGCTTAAGTTGCATTATTTTACAGCTTAAGGTGCATTATTTCGAACCTTAAGGTTGGTCAGTTCGAGATACTTGATCATTTGCATCCATGTTGCCAGGAAATGCATTTTTTTTAAATTTTAATTTTTTCCTTCAGTTTGAGCCATTGATTTAGATTAGATTAACGACTCAGTGGAGGCAACTATTGACTCTTTGTGCTTCAGTAGATTGAGAAAGTAGCTATGAACAGATACTACATTGTAACGGAGTCAGTAGTACTAAAAAAAAACACAAAAAATTAAATTTTAAAATAATAAAAAATTACTAAAGAAAATAAGCAAGTTGGTTTGACCAATGAATAGTAATAAGACAAGTAAAATGGGACAGAGGGAGTAATAATAATAATAAGTTGTACTAAAAAAAAACAAAATTTGGTGCCATTAGGGTGTGAAGACATGTTGAGTTTGTGGTTAGTTGTCCAGCGAAGAGCTCCATCCATCTATGATCTATGTGAATAGTATATATATCCATATGGAAAAGAAGAAAACACAAGTTTGTGGGCACCCACTTTGCTCACAATTCACCAAACGTATCCAATCAAATCTTATCAACATTTGTTTAGTTAGTACTAAACATGTTTCATCTGTTGTCCGGTCTCCAGTCCATGTAGCTCAGAATCACTGTTTTTTGGTTACTTAATGCTCTAATTAACAACTCCCATCCGTACTATTTCACATTAATCATTAGACAAAAAAGCAGCCTTCTTCATCTTATGATGGGCAGTTGCATGGGACAAATTGGAGGATTTTTTGTTGATCAAATACATCAACATTATATTTTACAATCCTATTTTACTCATTATATCAATAATATACATATAGTTTAATATTTTTACTATACAATATTAAGTAACAATAAAAATTCATAATAATTAATATAAAGAGTTATGTAAAAGTTATACCATACCAAATCGATTACTATAAATATAAAGAAACGCTGACATTTTTATAAATAGAAATATAATTTTATTTTCATTATTTACAAAAAAATATCAGTGTTTCCATTGTTTATTTTAAAAATTTTAATATATAAAGGGAATAGCTCATCTGTGGGAATGTTATTTGTAAGAAAAAATAGTCAAAACAAACAATAGAATAGCTCTATTCCTAAGAATGTTATTCCATTCTTGAACTATTCCATGAGCTAAGCGTGCTGTTAAAGTATTTCAAAACTTATTGTAATTACCTAAATTTGTTTGAAAATATATATATATATATATATATATATATATATATATATATATATATATATATATATTAATAATGAATTTATGATTTCCCAATTCAATAATCAAATTATTACGATAAAAATCAAATTTAGTAATGGAAAATTTATAAATAATTATTAAAACTCAAAGGTGTTTAATTCACTAATAAATTTTTATAGATAAAATATTGAAATTGGTTTAAGCTGTAACTATTTAATCTTAGTATTTTGTTATTTTATTGTAATGAATTATTAATGAAATTTATTTCTTTACATTTCTTTTTTCTTTTCATTTTTTTTTCAATAATGCACCCAGAATACAAGATCTATTGTTCAAAATGAATTGCAAATTTTTTTAAAAAAAATGCGGTGTCATTTTATAAATTTTTTATAAGTGCATATTTTTTATTTTTGTCTTTGAGTGCATTATTTTCTTTCTTCGATTTCATACTTTTGTCTCTTCGAATGCACATTGTTGTGCTTTCAAGTGCTGATTGTTGTGCCTTCGTGTGCACATTGTTGTGCTTTCGAGTGTATATTGTTATGTCTTGGGTGCACATTATTGTGCCTTCGAGGATTTGAACAGAATATAAAAACACCATAAAACAAAATGCAAACAGATCAAAGGATTAGATTATTATTTCAGGTCTGAGCTCTTCTGTTTCTTCTAGCCCGTGAGTGATCAATTGAGATGTTGAAGATGCAAAGATAGCAGAGATGTTGTAGTGATACGTTACGTTGTAGATTAGAAGTGTAGAATATTTTTTTAGAGCCATTGATCTAAGACAGATCAAAGGTTCAGATTTACCTGGTTGTTTCATGAAATACATACAGGATTGGATTTTCAGCAATGGCCTGCAATAGCAGAATTGTTGTTAGGCAACAAATAATGCCAACCATCACAACACAACTGCCAATGATGTAGAGACTTTCAGAGAATGTGTAAGAAAAATAGGGTGCCCAATTAGAGTTGGCGAAAGTTGCTTGCAGTAGTTCAGTGTTTGAATTGGCCATTTACCAATGCGATCATTATCATGGACCACTAATATAAAATTTATTTTTAATATATTAGATGTAGATTCATTTTTAATATATAAAATTTAATTTTAATGTTTATTATTAATATATTGAGTGTTATTTTTTTTAGAAGATTCATTATTTGGTATACAATTCAAAATCGAATAATTAATCTTTAAGGGGTGATGTGCTAAATCACCACGCCAAATAATATATATTAAATATATAAATAATATATTTTTAGTATATTAAAAATGTACATTGTATTTAAGAAAAATACATTATTTGAGTACTAAAAGTACATTATTTTGTATAATGTATAATTGTATATTCAATACACAAGTAATATACTTTTAATATATTAAAAATGTATTTTTTTTATTATGATTCACTTAGCACTGTGCAAACCAAGGTCCACACAATAATTTGCTATCAAAATATACCTTAAACCAGGGTCTACCTTGCATTGTGGACCCTAATCCAAAAATAACCTTCAAATTCTGTACTAGCAATTAACTGTTTCTGTACCGGTAAACAAATTGAATGTAATTACAGACACCTAAACTCTTAACTACAAGTACAAAATATGTTGACTGCAGACACATAACATGTTAACCAACATCTTATGTGTTTGCAATTAACGTATTTTAGACTTGCAGTTAACTATTTGTCAATTTATGTGCTTGTAAATGTTGTGTCTGCAACTACCAAGTTATGTGTCTTCAAAGCTACAAAAATTGTTAACTGCAGGTACTGCAGACACATAACTTTTAGACCGTTATGTGTCTTCAAAGCTACAAAAATTGTTAACTGCAGGTACTGCAGACACATAACTTTTAGACCAAGAATCACAATGCAATATGAACCCTAGTCGTATAACAATGGCGGCTCTTTACAGAAAGAGTTACACAAGTACCAAGCTAAAGCTGCAAAATATATATAGGACTAGGAAGCTGGTAACTGACTTGTAATTTCTACTAAAAACCACTAATTCACTACTGGCTTCATTCAATAGTCATTTTATTTTTAACCCATTCTAAGACCAAAACATGCTGCCTGCTAAAGTCTCAACACCCCTTTGCATCCACACAATAAACACATTCGTTATGATGCTATAAAAAAGAAGTGTTCCATCACCTTGGCCAAGGTTTACCAAACCCATGAAGTTATTCTCCCCAGAATAGAACATATATATGCTTTACGCCCCCAGTGAACAACTCTCACCAAGCAACTTTTACGAGTCAGATAGAACTCAATTCTACAGGCTGCAATATTCAAGATTCCAATTGCATAAATATGGAACATACAGTACAATATCAAGTGATGACTGATGAGCATCAACTAAAACCTTGGAAACAACCAATGTACAACTAATTCTTGGGATTTCTCTTAAACTCCATTACTAGTGGAAAGTTGGAAACAAAATTTTTAGAGATTAGCATGTTCTAACCCAAAACACAGCTCAGGATGTGGCCGCTTTTTCATTCGAGAGGGCACTGCATATTGCTCTAATAGTGTCGGGAGTAGTTCTGCAGCACCCTCCAACAAGTGATGCTCCATCCTCACACCATTTGTTCACATAGGAAACAAAACCTTCATTGGACACCCCTGTATTTTGCTGCAATATAAAACAGTGTATTGACAAGGTTTCTTTCAAGTAAATAAAACAAAAACATACCAGCTTGGTTGGCATGAGTGGCCGTGCACTCTCATCCCTTAAGAGAGGTCAAGAGTTCAAACCCTCAATTCTAATATGGAAAAATCAATATGGCCAGCACTTTGTCCCTTAATTGGGCTGGCCTGGTGCGAACATGGATTAGTCTGAGTATGGTACAGGCTTAAAGGTGCCTCCTATAATTAGAGTCTACATAGGACACCTCGTGGTCTAACCAAAAAAATTGAAAAAATAAAACAAAAACTTAATTGGGTTGACCTGGTGCAAACATGGATTAGTCTGAGTATGGTCCAGGCTTAAAGGTGCCTCCTATAATTAGGGTCTACGAAAATTCATTGTTTGCAAATTGAAACAGGGGTTATTATTTATTTGCAGATTATTGTATCTACAAAAACACAAACAATTTGAGGTGCTGCTCCTCGCCCACGAAAAACAATCATGCATTTGACAATACCCGAGAATACGAGGAATCCATTTTCCGCTGAATAACAAATGCAGAATGAATAGAGCAACACAAAATTTTCTAAACGCAAATGAATGCTCAAGCAATTTCAAGACTGTATATGGAGTAATCTTTAAGCTAGAGGAAACAAGAAGAATGAGAGCTTACTACCCACTCCTTTCTGTAAGCATCGTAAGTCTCTCCACTGTTTGGATATATAAGAATTGGTTTGGTTGTAACCTAAGAAATACAATGCAAGAGACAAAAACTTAATTCCAACATAAGCTTATAATAATAGTCATCACTTGAAGCATAAAACACAAATAATACCATAATCCAACTAGGCATAATAATGCTGGTGGCATGAGCTGCTGAAATTCTAAACTGTTTGCATACTTGGTAGTTGGTAAAGAAAAAGGCAAGAAAGAAGAAATTTTGGAGCACCTTTTTTACGGACAAGATTAGATCTGATATGAATCTAGGAGGGGTGCAGTTTATTCCCACAGCAACAACCTTCTTGCATGATTCAGCAATCGTGGCACATTCTAATAAAGAATCACCACTGACTACATTGATACCGTCCTTAGAGTTGAAGGACAGCCACGCAGGAATTTTTATGTCCTCTTCCTCAAGTAGCTGGACAAAAGCCTGGATAAGTGCCAAGAGTTGTTAATATTATAATTCAACAGTAGAGGTACTTTGGTTCTTCAAAAAGTTTTTAGTATTCAGCAACACAGTCCACTTAACACTGATGTAATACCATTGTTGTCCGAGACTCTTTGGCAGTCCCAATAAATAGATCACAACTGTTAAATGGCATATAATTATTTCACAAGCTACAACAGTAGTCTAAAAAATTTATTAAACATGCATAGTCCATATCACTGATACCTGAGCTTCAATCTTATTTGGCACAGTTTCAAAAGCCATTATATCAGCACCAGCATCTGCAAGAACCTGAACCCTTCTTCTGTGAAAATCTTTTAGAAACTCCAGATTCATTACATCTCCATAGTCCCCACTATAAGTAGAACAAAAGACTTAATACTTTATGTAACAAAAGCACAAAAAAAG
>CM008337.1:27698923-27725573 GCA_002525835.2 Ipomoea batatas | reverse complement strand
AAAAAAAAAATATTACTTGGATCTTCCACGGAATGTTAAATTATCTTATGAAATGTTACTTTGATTGTGTTTGACAAAATTTATTTAGTAGTTTATACTTTATTTGAAACTACTAATAAATTATAAGCTTTGTTGGGGCCAAGCACCTTGTGCTCAATTGGCATGTAGTGGCCACCCTCAGATGGGAGGTCATGAGTTCGAGTCTCAGTGGTGGAGATCTCGAAATTGACTCTTTGTGCTTCAACAGGTTGAGAAAAGTATAGATGAACAGATACTACAATGTAATAGGGTCAGTTGTATTAAAAAAAAAAAAAAAAGGTGAAGAACAAAGAGTCAATATCGATATCTCCTCCACTGAGGCTCGAACTCATAACCTTTCATTTGAGGGAGGCCACTACATGCCATTTGAGCACAAGGTGCTTGGCAATTAGTAGCTTTTACTTAACTCTTCTTTCATTTTTATCCTTATTATTTTAAATAAATGAAATCTTTTACCCATCCCAATTAAAATTCTTTTGTACTTTTCTTTTCAATATGTGTGCTTATAAACTTGCAATTTGACAATTTTAATGAGACTGTAATCCTGTATTCAACATTTAATCAAATAACACATCCTAATAAATGAAATATTGAAATAATGATAATTCATAAGTCATAACATCATAGCAATATTAAAAAATAAAAATACATAAATGTGAAATACTCAAATACTTCAATCAACCAAAGATTCAAAGTAGCAAACTATCAAAAATAACTAATGAATCATTATGCATCTCGCATAATCGTATCTATTTTAGTTTTGACTAATAAAATTCGGGTTCATATTTTATTTATGTATCTCTGTTAATCATTTGTGAATTATGTATTATTGGTGTATAGAAGGATATGATAATAATGATTATTAATTAATGAAGTATGAAATAAATCAAATAAATGAATATTTATTATTGAGTAATTAATAAATTGGATTATAAAACCAATGAATAAATTGGATTAATTAATTAATAAAAGAAATTAAAGGTTTAAAGTTTAAAACTTATTGTAGCCGTCCCGGCTCCAACGACCGGTCAAAATCGGATGAAATCGACCGACTCGGACGACTTGACCGAAATTGGCCGAGTTGACCGACTAGGCCGATTTAGCAACCTAACCGGCCAACTAGGCGTCCGGCCGATTTTTTCCCGCTTAATAGTAAAAGCAGAATGGCCTAGGGACACATAGCGCCTAGTCGCCGCCTAGATCGATTTCTACAATAGTGCTATATAATATATATTTTGTCCATTATTATTTTGTCATTTTTTAAAAGGATAAGTTGGGCCACGTTATAGTTGCCTTGCTGGTAATCACGTGACAATGTTATCCGATCTTGTTTAGATATATGTTTCGATAATTACGTGGCAATGCTATCTACTTTTGATTTTTATAAATGTCAATTTAATGCGTTACAATTATACAATATATCTTCAAGCAGTCGTTATATCGTGGATCATGGTCATGGATGATACTGCAGTTGTGTTGAACTGATATTGCAATTATGTTGAAAGAGAATTGCAGTTGCGCGGAACAGAGGCCGTTTCATCTGTCTAAAATTGTAATTGTATTGACAGATGAAATGGTCTCTGTTCCGCGCAACTGCAATTCACTTTCAACACAATTGCAGTATCAATTCAACATTGTAGTATCAGTCATGACCATGGTCCACAGTATAATTTGCGATCTTCAAGTGGCATACTATTAAATTATGAACTTTTAAACTTAAAAAAAAAAAAAAAAAAACATTTCTTCGTACGTGGTGTAAAGTTTTTTTTTTTTTTGAAACAACTGACCCTATTACATTGTAGTATCTGTTCATCTATACTTTTCTCAACCTATTGAAGCACAAAGAGTCAATTTCGAGATCTCCTCCACTGAGACTCGAACTCATGACCTCCCATCTAAGGGTGGCCACTACATGCCAATTGAGCACAAGGTGCTTGGCTGGTGTAAAGTTAATTTCTAAGTTATTAAATGTGTAAAACTAGTTAAAAAAAAAAAAAATCACCGGGCTAGCAATTTTATTCTTATCTAATAGAAATTATTAATTGATTAATAGGAAAAAAGAAAAAAAAACATGGATCCTAATTTGACAAGTTTGATCATTCATTTTTCCTCTGCTTTGGTCGACCCACTTAATTAGCAAAGTACAAAAATTATGGTGTGTTTGGAAAGCATGAAAATGACTTCTGAAAAATGAGTCATTTTTCAGAAATCATTTTCCTTTCTTGTGTTTGGATGCAAATCAGAAAACTATCTTTGTGTGTTTGGTTCATTTTCCAGAAAATGGGTAGGAAAATGAATAAATTGTATTAATTAAATTAAATATTTTAATTAATTTTTTTTTAAATATAACAATATTTTAATAATAATTTTCATCATTTATAACAAAAAATCAAAATAAAATGCAAAAAAATAAAAAAAATTCAAAACCAGTAAATCCATTGGTTTGCGAAACCAGTAGATTTACTGGTTTCAACTGGTTTGCGAAACCAGTTGACACTGGTTTTCGAAAACCAGTCGGAAACCAGTTTCCGAGTAGAAAATGGCGTTTTCTGCTCGGAAATCAGAAAAACAAAATCAGATCTTTGGTGCCAAGAAGTAGAAACAGGAGCGCAACTGGAAGTCTGGAACACAAGAGTAAGCGAGAGGCGAGAAGTGAGAGTCTGATTAGCGATCCGGAAAATGACTTCCCCTCAAAAAATGGGGAAGTCATTTTTCTAAAAAATGGGGTTATTTTCCATTGACCACCTTTTCCACCATCTTTCTAAGAATCATTTCAATTTTTAAACTCACGCGTTTTTTAGTTGGGAATGAAGCAAATTGACTAATCTGACCAAGGGCTCATGCATTTTTTTTTTTTCAAAAAAGAAAATGTTTTTGTTGGTTGGAACTACACGTCACTTGGATGAAAATTGAAGAAAATTTCCCAATAGCTTAGAGATTGATAAGGTTGATGTTGTTTACTAGCAATATACTAAAAATGAATATGCGATATATTTAAAATTTATATGTATCAAAATATCAAAATATAATAAGCATACTAAAAGTGAGTTTGTAGTACTCTAAAATAAACACATAATAAGCTAAAAAGGAATAGGTATTAAGAGGAGGACCTTGACTGCACTATGTAATTTACTCCAGAGTAAATAATAATTTTAGTCCCGCGAGTATTAACAAAATAACAATTTTAGCCCACATGTTTAAATCTTACCAATTTTCATCTACGACTATTATTTTAATGCCAATTTTCATCCACAACTATTGTTTTAGTGTCAAAATTCATCACGCAAGTCACTCCTCCTTTTAAGACATGTCCAAATGGTATTTTCATCATTTTTAATTTTAGATCCCAATTTAAGCATGAACAAATGGATTTAAACCCTAAGATCAATAGTTATCTTCATCTTACCTTAATTTGAGGGGGAGAACTGCGAATTGTGATTGATTTTAGAGCTTAAATCCATTTATTTATGCTCAAATTAGGATTTTAATTTGAAAAGGACAAAAGTACCCTTAATAATTTCATATTTCAACATGTTTTAAACGAAAGGGGTGATCGGCTTGATGAATTTAAGCACTAAAACAATAGTTGTGGACTGAAATTGGTATTAAAACAATAGTCGTGAATGAAAATTGATAAGAATTAAATATGTAGATCAAAACTGTCATTTTGTTAATACTCGTGTGGATCAAAATTGATATTTACTCTTTACTCCAATTCGTCAACATGTGCTGATGTGCATTTATTCTGGTACTGAATAAATAATTGGCCAAGAGGCTTTCAAAATAAAATTAATAATAATTGACCAAGAGAGTAGCTTCAAGACTTGGTTATGATTTCGAATTATTAACTATGTATTTTATCCGCTTTAGAATTCATACTCTATCTCTCAATATTATTATAACTTTACTTTTACTAGTCCCGCTCTAATTAAGACCAGTATTACAAAAATTGTGCCTAGGCGCTGATTAATCGACCGCCTAGATTATCACTGTAATCTGTGGTCTAGGCAGCCAACCACCTAGGCAGCATAGTTGGACAATTAGCTATTGTTCTTTTTTTTTTTAATGAGTTATTTATTTCGCTCAAATCGACGTCGTATGAGCGAAATAACCCTAAATCATTCAAAACCTATATGTTTTTTTATGTTAATATTTAATATTTTAGTATTAACTATTAAAGTATTAAATAGCTTATAATTATCAAGTCTTAAAAAATTTTAAAAATAAAATTTTTTTTAAAAGAAATAAATAAATAAATAAAATACGGGCACTTAGGCGCTAGGCGCTCCCGGGCACCCAAGGAGCGCCCAACGATTTTTTCAACCATGGTTAGGGCTATCTCTTGTATTCGTATAAATGCATCCTTTCATATATTGTACTTTGTAAACACGATTAATCAATAATAAAACTCTCTATAAATTATTGTTCTCATATGGTATCAGTAGCAAATACTTCTCTTCACCCAAAAAAAAAAAAGTAGCAAATACTTCTCCACCGGTTCGTATTCGTGCTCGAGATCCATTACCATGTGTTGTTGTCTGCGCCCTAAGCTAACTGCACTACCAGTAAGAAAACACGACCGTGTCACCCGTACGTGTCATGACCTCGTCACCCAGACAATAAGAAAACACAACCTTGCTATAATGAAACTAGTGTGTGTGGAAAATGAAACTAAAATTCAAAACTCATACAATAAAATATATTGTCAAATGAATCTGAAGTGTAATTAAAATAATATTTCATCATTACTATAATTAAACTAGTATGTATGAAAAATGAAACCAAAAAATAGGGCTCATACAATAATGTATATTGTCAAATGAAATTGTTGTATAATTAAAATGATACTTTGTTATTGCTATAATAAAACTAGTGTATGTGAAAAATGAAACTAAAAAGCAGAGCAATAATGACGAAATTTATCATATTGTAATATTGTATACTAAAAATGGTGGTTACTATAAATAAAAAAGAAACAACGTTTTTATAATAATAACTATATTATTTTACTATATTCTATTAATTTTTTAAAAAATTAATACATATCACATATAATAAAAAAATTATATTTTAATACAATAAATTAATAATTTTAAAATAGCACATATCACTTTTATATAAAAAATTAAATACTTTTAAAATAATATCTATCACTTGTACACATAAAAAAATATATAATTTAAAACAATATATATCACTTTATACAAAAATTTAAAAAGCTATAATAAATTAAAAAACTAATCACTATCATTCAGTTTCACTAAGCACATGAGTGGAATGAATACCTTTTGTTACCGAAGGACATTCCTATCAACTATTAAAGCATGTGTCATCATTGAATTGAACCACTAAATTATACTATCATTCAGTTTTCCTCATTCTTAACTACGATGAATATGCTTACTCATTTATTTATTCCTAGACTAGATCAAAATTGAAAATATCATTTATCTATGATGTAATGAAGTCTTAACAAATTACTCCTTATTTGATAAGTAGGACATAGGGATGGGAACGGGGCGGGGCGGGGGCGGGGAGTATACTCCCCGTCCCCGTTTCCACAACACGCTCGGTATATATACATTACCATGCTATATTGTGAGTACAACAATGCTATATACTACATACTCAACTTTTAATCATGAGTACTCAACTTTTAAATTGTAAATTTGTTTTATTTTGAGAAACCTAGGTTACAACGCTCTTAGCAACTTAGGAGGTAGCAAATAAGGTTTTAAAGAAAGTGTGAGTAATACACGCCTCAAATTTGATCATATAACTTTTTGTTTTTAGTGCTTGTATTTTTCAGAATTAATTTTTTTTAATAATATTCCAACACTTTTAAATATTAAAAATAACAAAAATGAAATCCAAAAAACATGAAATTATTTTTAAACTTTAAAAAAAAGTGTGTATTATGTATATAATCAAATGCAAATTGTATTACGTAAAAAGTTTATCTAAAATAATTTGTGTTAACGTAACAATTCGAATTACTCTTCAAATTGTAAAACTAAAACTCAATTAGTTTAGTTACATAACAAAATAAAAAGAATTAACCAACACATATAATAAATAAATAAAAGTATATAACAACAACAACAACAATAATAGAGTCACACTTGTGTGAAGATTTGTGAGATGGGTCGAATTTAAGATAATTTCTTGTTACTTATTATAGAAATCATAATACTTGTTATAGAAAATTTAATACCAACTTAAAATAAATAAACTCTTACTTAACAGATATTGTAATATTTATATGTAAAATTGTGATACTATTTAGGTAATCAAATTCCTTAGTTGTGTTTTAAAAAGTTGTCAACTAAACAATAACTATTATTTTGATTCTCATTCCTAGTGTGTAAACTCATGAACCAAACACACCCTTAATTTCCAAATAATTTTAAGAGTCTCCTTACTTTATTATTATTATTTTTAAAACTTAGGTGCTCCAAACTTTTTTAGACTAATCCTAAACCCACAGAACCCCTACCGAGGTAAATCGCGAGCTATGCAATCAACCCATCAGTTAGATCCTAGTTTTTCATGTGCGCATAAAGGATTTAATCATATCTTTCATCGTCCTTGAGCCTTTTCCCATATATGTTTTAATTGGAATTCGAACTTTCACACGGTCGTTTCCAGTTATAACTCAGACGACAAACCAACTACACTAAGTCTCGGGGCGAGTATCTTCTTACTTGATGATATAGTGATTCATCATTGATTTTGAATATTTCTTCCCTTGTTTTTTTTTTTTGGCCTCAATTAATACATATGGTAAGAATTTTACACTTTTGGGAGTACAATTAATAATTATTTCTTTTGGAAAAACAAAAGTTAAGGCAGGTAATATTGCCTATTGGAGCCCCGGAGAAGGTTGAGAAGTTTCTTTACTTACACCTTTTCAGTCTTCAACTTTATTTCCACTTCCACTCTGGCAGTTGCCCAAAAGAGTGCAGTGCTGCCTGCACTCAACAACACCCCAGCGTAGCACCAAAGCCATAAACTCCAACGGCAATGAAGAGAGAGAAACAGAGAGAGAGAGAAAACGGAATCACAAAAGATGTTCTCTTGACAGCCAATCTCAATCCCAATTCACTTTTGCTTTTCAGTTTCCATTTCTTTCGGTTTTTTTTTTCTTCTTTGGGTGAGCTTTGATTCTCAGGCTCCAAACTTTCAGTTTCCCCTGTATCTGTATATTGATTCATACGCTTGTTTTGGCTAGTTGCTTCTCACAATTATGATGCATGATACAATTTTCAAGTTTGATTGAGGTAATGATGCATGATTCTCACATTGTTGATTGTTGAGTGGGGTATTGCGATTCAAGTTTGATTGAGGTAATTTTGCTATCTATCTCATCCCTGATCTCACAGTTCATATTTGTTTGGAATTGGATTTGGGCATATATGTTTGTATTTTGGTTTGATAGGAGTGAGAGATCAGAAGTTGGTGGGTTTATCCACCACATCTGGGTTTAGATGGCAAAATTATCACATGCAGACTCAAGAAGAATGTACTCTTGGTGGTGGGATAGCCATATTAGCCCCAAGAATTCAAAATGGCTTCAGGAGAATCTCACAGGTTTACCCTATTTCTTTCATCCAAACTATCTCTCTCTCTGTTAGGATCAATATGTTTTTGCTCTTGCTGGGACTCAAATCACCATTTTTTAATTCCTTATACCGTCACCACATTTTCGAAAGGCAGGATGATGGATTTGGCCCTTTACTGTCTTCTGCCCAACACTCTCTAAATGTATATATATTCCCTCAATCACATCTCATCCAGGAAAGGACAATGTGATGTTTACCTTGCTTTTTCGTTTGATATGTATGTAGATATGGATGCAAAAGTGAAAGCAATGATCAAACTTATTGAGGAAGATGCTGATTCTTTTGCAAGAAGAGCAGAAATGTACTACAAGAAGCGTCCGGAGCTTATGAAATTGGTGGAGGAGTTGTATCGAGCTTATCGTGCATTGGCTGAAAGATATGATCACGCGACTGGGGTGATCCGCCAGGCCCAAAAAACCATGGCAGAAGCTTTTCCAAACCAAGTTCCATTGAATTTTATTGATGACTCACCTGCAAGCATTGCTCCTGGGACTGATCCTCACACACCTGATCAGCTGCAAATGGAGTATAGTTTTGATGTGGGGAGGAATGGGGCATTTACAGAGGATTCCGATTCTGATTCTGTAATGAAAGGGAATGGATTGAACCTGAATCAAGATCTGTTTGGATGTGGAGGCCATGGGGAAGAACAGAGTTTGCACAGCAATGTGGGCAATAGTCTTGAAGCAGTAGAGGCATATTCAGATTTGGAAGAGGCAGGCGAATCTGGCGAGCTGTCTGAGCTGAAATCGCAAGGCTCTCGTGCCCAAGAACTCGGTGAGCAAGCAGGCAAAGCTGAAGCTGAAATTCAAGCCTTGAAGGTGGCTATATCTAAAATGGAAGCTGAAAAGGAAGCTAGTCTTCAGCAATACAGGGAATGCTTGGATAGGATTTCCGCTTTGGAGAAAGCCCTGTGTCGTGCCCGGGAGGATAGTGCGGCACTTGGTGAAAGAGCTAATAAAGCTGAACTCGATGTGCAGTCTATTGAGATGATAGCTAAACTGGAGAATAAGTTACAAAATGCAGAGGAAGATGCTATAAAGTTAAACGAAAGAGTAAAAAAAGCTGAAACTGAGGTTGAAATTTTGAAGCAATCTATGTCCAAATTGAGCGAGGAGAAGGAAGCTGCAGCTCTCAAGTACCAGAAATGTTTGGAGACAATCTCTAGTTTAGAGGGTAAGCTCTCTTCTGCTCAGGAAGAAACACAACTACTTAACGCACAAATTGGTAATGGAGGTGCGAAGTTGAAGGGAGCAGAAGAGCGGTGCCTCGTGTTAGAAACATCTAATCAGTCTCTCCACTCTGAGCTGGAAGCTTTGACATTGAAGATGGACAGCCAGAATCAACAACTTACAGAGAAAAATAAGGAATTTGGGAGGTTGTGGGCATGCGTACAGGAAGAGCGCTTGCGTTTTGTGGAGGTTGAAATTGCTTTCCAAACGTTACAAGACGTGCATGGGCAAGCTCAAGAAGAACTGAGATCTCTAGCTTCAGAACTGCAGAATCGGGTCCAACTCTTGAAGGATCTGCAAACTGATAACCAGAGATTGCATGGTGAAGTAATGAAGCGACAAGAGGAGAACAAGAACCTCATTGAACTCAATTTATCCTCATCCATGTCAATAAGAAATATCCAAGATGAGATCTTGAGCTTGAGGGAAACAAAAGGGAGACTCGAGAAAGAGGTTGAACTCCAAGTGGACCAAAGAAATGCTCTTCAACAAGAAATATCCTGTCTGAAAGAAGGGATGAATGATTTGAACAAGAAACATCTATCTATCTTGGAGGAAGTGCATGCATTAGGCCTTGACCCAGAATGCTTCGGATCATCTGTGAAGGAATTGCAGGATGAGAACTCCAACTTAAAAGAAACGTGCAAGAGAGAAAAAAGTGAGAAAGAGGTTCTTTTGGAGAAGCTAAAGTTATTTGAACAGCTTCTTGAGAAAAATTCTATTCTGGAGAATTTCCTTTCGGATACAAGTGCTGAGATGGAAGCTGTTAGAGAGAAACTTAAGGCTTTGGAGTTCTCTTGCCAATCCCTTTCAGTTGAAAAATCAACTCTTCTTGATGAAAGAGGAGCTTTAGTTGCTCAACTGCAATTGACAACTGAGGACCTGGAAAAGCTCTCAGCAAACAATGCCGTTCTGAAGAATTCCCTTTCTGATGCACATGATGAAGTCCAAAGCTTGAAGGTAAAATCAAAAGGCTTAGAAGATTCGTACCGGATACTAATGAATCAGAAAGAGGATCTTGCAGGTAAAATGGAAAATTTAGTTGCTCAGTTGCAAACCACCCAGTTAAGGCTGCACAACCTGGAGAAAAGTTATGCGGACATTGAAGACCAAACATATCTTCACGGTAGAATTGAGAGTATTAAAGAATCTCTCTGCAAAACCGAGGAAGAAAATCAACAATTGGCTGTTCAGGTTTTGGTTCTTGTCACTTTGCTAGAGAAGCTAAACCTAGAGGCAGAGAATCTCCATACAGAAAAGAGCATTATTGACCAGGAGCTCAGGATTAGGTCTCATCAGTTTTCCATCTCGCATAGTGAAGCTGTTGAACTGCGAGAAATGAATAAAGAAATGAAAGCAAAACTAATGGAAAAAGAGAGTAAGGAGAACTTATTGGAACTTCAGATAGAGAATCTGGGCAGCAAATTGATGACTCTGCAAGTAGCTTATGATGCCTTAGAGAGAGAGCATTTGAAACTTCATGAGGACAAGAGATCCTTGAGTGACGAGTTTTCTTTTTGGGAAGAAAAAAGACATATCTTAGAACAGGAGAACTATGTTATCTGTGGTGAATTATTATCACTTGATACCCTCTCTTTGGTGTTCAAGAACTACATGAAAGAAAACTCTTTGCAAATAAAGACACTTGTTTCAGATGTTAATAAGCTTCACGAAGTCCATGGTGAAACCACAGAAAAGCTGAGCTCAATTAAGAGGATGTTGGAAGATGTAAAGATTGAAAATCTCAGCCTGATAAAGACATTGCAGAAGGTAGAAGATGAGTTGAATACTGCAAGGATTGTCAATGATCAATTAAATCATGATATTGAAATTGGAAAGAATTTATTGTTTGAGAATGAGCTGAAACTTCAGGAAATAAGGCAGAAGCTCAGCCTCACAGAAAACGAGAGATTGGAATTATATGAAAGTTTGGAGAATCTGAGAAGAGAACACACTGATGCTAAACGGACTACAGTTCTCCAAGAAAAGCAGATTGAATCATTGTCTGCAGAACGTGAACATTTGAGCACAGAGAATGGAAATCTTCGTGAAGCAAATCTCTTTTTGGACAATGAGCTTCACCACTTATCTGAAGAGAACGGGAATACTAAAAAGCAAAAGGAAGCATTGCATTCTGAACTCCTGAAACAAACTAATGAGATCCACAGATTGGAATCAGAAATGGAGAAGCTTTTCAGGGAATTGTATATGTACATGTGTTATTACGTTTTATATGAGCAAAAAGTTTCTGAGCTCATGGCTAGGCATGAGAGATTTGAAGCTGAAAGCACTTCCAATGATTTCAAACTTTTAAGAGAAAGGTTAAGCATTCTGGATGTTGAAAGCAACACGCATAAAACTCAACTGGTTGCGTGTTGCGCTGCTATTGTTTCTTTGAGCAAATGCATATCATCCCTGGAGAAACACATACCTGGAAAACTTCAAGAACCTGATAATGAGGTAATGGAGTTAAATTCACATCAATCTGAATTCACTATCTTATCTATTGAAATTTTGGTAAACATAGATCTAGTTAGATGAAAAAAGTTCTCATTTCCAGAATCCTGCAATTTTGCCCGAGTGATTCTTATTTTATTAAGCTGTGTCTGAATTTTCCAGTGTGTTATAGGATCTAGTTATAGGACTGAAATTTTCTTATATTTTAGTCCAAAAGACTAAAGGAAACATGAAAATATTTATGTGCTTACAGCCTTACAGTCTATTGCTTATTATTTTCAGGCTAATTTAGTTGCAAACTTTCATTTTGGAAACAATCCAAGAGAAAATGAAAGTTCCATCTCAACTGATGTAGTTTCAGACCTACAAGGTTTGGAAGCACAGGTTGAAGCTATTAAGAAGGCATTAATTGAAATGAAGCAGCTTGATGAGGAAAAGAATGTGAGAATGCATTCCAAGCTGCAGGTTGCAAAGAAACAAATAGAAGAGTTAAAATCTAAAAACCATGACCATAGGAAAAACTCTAAGCTTGCATTTGGAGTCCTGGAGACAGAAAATGGGATGTTGACAAAAGATATTATGCTCGACCAGATATCTGATTGGTCACCTTATAGTACTGGCAAACGAGAATCGGTTGAAGCTGATAACCATACACTTGAAGTATGGGACACCACTGATTGGAATACAAGCATCGGTCTTACTGTTTGCAAGGCTAAGCTTGCAATTGCAGATCCTCCAATCACTGGGAAGAATAGTAATTCCCGTCGCAAATCAGTGAGGAAACTGAAAAGTGATCGTCTTGGTTCAGATGAGGAGTTGGGAGTGGACAAATTGGAGGTCTCCAAAAGATCAATGGATCTTCAAGAGAGGAACAGGAGAAAAGTCTTAGAAAGGCTTAGTTCTGATGTTCAGAAGCTGATGAACCTTCAAATTACAGTACAGGACTTGAAGAGTAAACTTGAGAGTACTGAGAAGAGCAGAAGAGGGAAAACAGTTGTTGAATGTGAAACTCTGAAGGGGCAATTGAACGATGCCATGGGTGCTATGAATAAGTTAATTGATCTGAGTGGGAAACTAATGAAAAACCTTGAAGGTGGGTCCTCATCATCTGCAGTGGAGTTAGAGGAGAATCAAAGTGTTGGCAGGAGGAGAATCTCAGAACAGGCTCGAAGAGTATCTGAGAAAATTGGCGTTTTACAGGTAGAAGTGCAGAAGGTGCAGTTTGCTTTGCTGAAACTTGATGATGAAAGAGATTGCACAGGCAAAACAAGAATGTCTGAAGAAAAAAGAAGAGTTTTGTTGCGAGATTATCTGTATGGGATTAGAACAAGAGAGAGGAGAAAGAAAGCAAGATGCTGTGCTTGTTGTGTCCAGCCTGCAACTCAAGGAGATTGATACATCCCTTCAAATGCCATATACAAACCAACTTAGTGTGTAGGATTACTTTCTTTTTGTGTGCATGTATTATATTCATATACTCTTTACAGATTTACCAAAATGAATTGTTTATCTTCTCCCCCAGAGTAGTTTCTGTAAAATTAGTGAAACAATTTATCAGGGCAGGTTTGCATTGGTTGTGTTATTCTCTTCATTGTCTTCTTGGAAAGGGCCTTTTCCATACTCCCAATACTACTCTCTGTACTTGAGCTTCAGCTCCTCCCCATATATCCACACCAAAGAGAGTGCCCTCGCAAAAGGGATTGTTTGTATTAGGATCAAACGCTTACCATTACCATCACATTCTCAAGAGGTGGGGTATTGGACTTGACTCTTTACCGGCTTCCGCCCAACAAATCCCCCTCCCATCACTTGCCAGTTTTAAAACCTGTGACCTGACTCTAATAGCACTTGTAAAATCAAGCACTTATCACTATGCCAAGATCAAGCACTTACCAGTTACCACTATGCCAAAAGCTATAGCTCATTGTAGAGGTACAATTTTACTTTCGAGAGACAAGGTGCTGGACTTGGCCCTTCACCAGCCTCCGCCCAACAATCCCCTAACCTACCAATTACAGGACTTACCCATCACCGGCCTCTGCCCAACAGTTTAGCATGTCAGACATTGTACATGTTCCATACAAATGCTTTCCTTAACACTAAGCATATGAGGATCAAATATTTTCATTAAGCAATAATCACCCCGTTTTCCCAATCTGGTTTTCAGTCCTTCCTCTCTCCTTACAAGCATAAAAACATATTGCTTTGTTACAACAAAAACAACATAAATTGGGCATGTACATCTTGGTTGAAGACTTGAGGATGCTCCCTTGCTCAATAACCAAAGTCAGAGTGTCATCAAGATGAATAATTACTCTTTGTATCCTGCAAGTGCTTAGCTATGTTATCTCTTATAGTTCTCCCTATTGGATCAATTTGCTTGCAGCTCTGTCCCAAATAACCGGAGTCATGATGACAAGTCAAAGCGGCATCCGGATGCAACCGGTCCCCACAATCAATTATGATATTATGAAGCAAACAACACACCAAGATAATACTAGGTAGCTTCCGTTTATCAGGTCTCCACATAACCTTACTCAGGATTCTCCAGCCGCCCTTCAATTGCGAGAACGCCTTTACTGCAAGTGATCTTGCAGTCTCATGTACCGCATTGAAATCCAACATGGCTGATGAAAGCTCCTTATCTTCTTCACAAGGAGTAATAAGCCAAGGAAGGAGAGGATAACCAAAACCACCAACGATATATTCCCTAATCTCTTGTCCTTCATATGTCATTTTGGCACTGCCATTTAAACGATCTCCAGCTTCACAAAGTTTATAAAATCCAGAACATTTCAATAGTTTGGAAGTAGTCATGCCCCCAGGCCATCCAGTCACGATATCTAAAAATCTCATCTCACTATCTACAATCCCTTGCAAAAGCATGCTGTAATTGTTCTCCTGATCACACCAGTCGTCTGATGTTTGAACGGTGGGAAGGGTCATTATGATGTGGGTTGCATCAATTGCTCCACAACAATTAGGCAGTCCAAACGATGCTTCAAACTCTGACTTGATTTTTTCCACTTTATTCGGTTCGGGCCACTTGAGGTGATGCTTCGCACGCTCTTCAAGTGCCTCAATGAACCTCCAAGTCACCTGAGAAACGGTAGACTGCCCAACTCCAAATGAAGCTCCAACTGAAACTTGTGATTCGCCAGATGCCAATCTTCTCAAGGCGATTGCAACCTGCTTCTCCACGCTAAGGAGCCTTCCCTCAATATTGATGAGACCTGAAGGGGGCCTTGAGATGAGATCCTCCCTCACAAGTGAACATATGTAATCAAAAGTCTTTTTCGAAACGCGAAAGAAGTACTTGAAACCTTCTGCCTCATCAGAAGGTATACTCAAACCTGCAATACACAGTTGAAATTAAAAGGGGGTGCATTTATTTAACACCTCATTATGGAGGCAAAAACAAATGCAATGACTAATATAAAAACCGACAAGAAATTATATGAAAAAGAGAAAGGAGGTGAGAGTTAAACAAGAAAACCTCCAATTACATAAAATCCACCAAGGTTACCATGACTTAAAATCTTGTTCTCCTAAGGCTCCATTTAAGTTTTCAATCTATTAGGAGAAACTGAATGGAAAGGGGCAGGAAAAATATTATTCCCCTTACATTATCTTTGTCATTCAACCAACCAGCATCAAAACCTATGACTCCATTAATGTTTGTAATAAAGGAAAGTACCTTGATTACATTACTTTCCATTTCTCTTTTACTTTGAGTCTCCAACTCCAATCTCTTCTACCCATTTTAAGCCCGAGTCCTAGCTGGAAGCCTGGAACTGAGCTTGCTAACCCACAAGGAACATAATTCTACAACTCTAAAGAATCTCTCTCACACTGTCTTCACACACAACAATAACAAAAAAAACACTAATCTCCTCATTTGAAGAGCCAAATCAAGACCTTAAACAGATTCATATTGCAGTAGACAAGAACTAACCATCATAAATCCAAACAAGCACAACGCTCTTTTGATAGAAAGATCACAAGAGAAAACGAGCTACACTGGACTATTTATGTCAATCCCTAAAGGTGCATTCTTGAAACTTGTAATTTCAAAGCTAAAATAGAACTCCACAGAGAGTGACCTAAATCATCGAAGTTAATTCGCACAAAAAATTCTAGTTTAAGAAGGAGAAGAAAGAAGAAATTTAAGGAGAAAATGGAAGCAAGCAAAACCTGGGGATGAAGAGTTCTTGTGCCAGAAAGAATCCCACCAATCGGAATCAACTGCCTTGTTGTCTACAGGGACTGTGCTGATTATCTTGCCACTCTTGGTCTTGTTCTTGATCTTTCTTTTCTTCAATTTCTTAGCATCCTTCTTCAATTTCTTGGATTTTTTGGGCGGAGCCATCCACTACAACTGCAGATTCCACTCCACTGGAAGAGAAATCGATTCCTAGCAGTGAAAGAGGCTTTAGTTAGCTTGCAATTATGGGCCGTAGTAATGTTTAAACCAAGCCCATCGAGTAGAAAAATGGCAAATTTCACTGTGGATGATGATCCATGTATCATAAAGTAAAATTACAATCGTTATATCGTGGACCAGGATCCATAGTGCCCGGGTCGGAAACGACGTTGTTTTGAATGTTAGTGGACAGTGGACGCGAATGACTTCAAGAAATACACAGAATTATTGTCTAAAATACACAGAATATTGACACAACTACACAAAAATCCTCCTCTTAATATTCGAATACACAAAACACGTCACAATATATGTTTAAATACAATACACAAAGTCACCGTAAAATATGAAGCACAAAGAATCAATATCGGGCTCCACTAAGGCTTAAACTCACTCCCTCTCATGTGGAAGCGCAACCGAATGCCACTAGATCACAAGGCTTTTGACACCAACATTAAGTATTATTTTTATTCTACTACAATTCCATTTGCCATTATACAATATTGCATGAGCTATATTTTTCTAATTTCATTTTTCACACATTAGTATTATTAATACTAAAATATCAATTTAACTCTACTATAATTAATTTGACGTAACCCAACGGGATAGCTCAAGTGGCAAGTGAGCTCTCTTTGTGGGGAGGAATTTTGAGAGAACCCGGGTTCACTTCTCGGAGCGAACATGAGTGGACCCCGGACCCTTAAAAGGACGAAAAGAAAGACACCGTAAATTTACCAAAAAAAAATAATTAATTTGACAGTCGTATTAGACCATGATTCAGAATTCTATTTGAACTATGGTCCATAGGGGCAGAAGAATTCTTAGGACGGCGTCGTTTTAGGTCCTCCAGAATATAACGCTCGTCTCCTTCGAATAGAACCCGCCGAACGGGATTAGCAGCGGCGAGCGGCGAGTACAGAAATGGAAGGAGAAATAATGGAACTTGACGAGCTCCGTTACTCGGATCTCATCCTATTGTCTTCTGACAAAGCCGTTGAATCAACCGAAGAAATTCAACGGCTGGAATCTATAACCAGAATGGTAATGGAAGCCCTAGGGCCAAACGGTCCGGGCCTACTTGCCATCACCGGAGTCCCCAAAACCTCAAGTCTCCGTCGAAGTTTACTTCCTTTATCCCGGAAGCTCGCACTTCTCAACAATGAAGATCGCAAAAAGCTTCTTAAGGTAACACTTCATCCTTCTGTTTTCTCTACATTCCTGTAACTGCACTTAACACTTCTGTCGATCAATCATATATTTGCTTCGCATTTAATACAATCAATCACCGGAATATAATGAAATAATCTTATTGTGAATATAATCGAGAAATAAATTTTGTTTTCCTGGTAAATTATCAGGAACATGATTTGGGGAGTGATGTTCCGTTGAAGAATTTGGATAGAATTGTGTCATCATTTGCAAAGAAATTGAAGTATGACGAAAGGTTTGAGAGTAATTCTTGTAGAACAATACATCATAGAGTTGTTGAAGGAGAGGACTGTTTAGAGGTTGATCATATGGGATTCAAGGATTTAGGATATATCTTTAATGAGCTGGGGTACTGCATGATGGAGGTAGGGCTTTGTCTTGCACAGATATGTGATAAATTCATTGGAGGACACGATCTCGAGCAGAGCTTACTGGAATCTGGCACGGCAAAAGGACGCCTTATCCACTATCATTCCACTATTGACAATCGTATCATTAAAGAATCCGCTAATAGAAGTGTAAAGACGGGAGCCAAAAACAAAATTCAAATCAAGAGAAGTGAGGAAACAGGTCCTAAACAGATGGGGAGTGAGGGTTGTGATGAGGACTTGAGCGACTCTATGTTGTGGCAGCAGTGGCATTATGACTATGGCATATTCACTGTATTAACAGTGCCGATGTTTATATTGTCATCTGACAATGAAGCACTAAAAGAGGAAATTAATAATTTGCGCATGCCTTGTGAGGGAGAATCTCTTTCCCCTAGTGGACACACATATTTGCAAATATTTGATCCCCATAAAGATCAGGTTTTTATGGTTAAGGCACCTCCAGAGAGTTTGATAGTGCAGGTCGGGGAAGCGGCTGATATACTATCCAAGGGGAAGCTCCGAGCAACACTTCATAGTGTATGCAGACCGCCAAAACCTAAAAACTTGAGCAGGGAAACATTTGTTGTCTTCTTGCAGCCGGCATGGAGCAAAAAATTATATCTTTCAGATTACCCTCTTAAGCAGTTACACTCGGATGATCAAAGTTGCGGGTTCTGTTCTGAGGATGACCCCAGAGAAGAGCGGGAATTAGAGAAACTTAGTCAGAAGATTCGTAATATTGTCCCGTCACTTTCATCAAGGCTAAAAGACGGGATGACATTTGCAGATTTTTCTCGAGAAACTACCAATCAGTACTACGGCAGTAATGGCTTGCAATCGAACAGATAGCTCAAGGGTAAAACTCCAATAAACTCATGAATTGTTGTCTCTCGTGCATTTTAGTTCAAAATGGTGCTTCAATAGTCTGAGAATTCAAGACTACAACACGCATTGGACCATCATAGCTCAAGGGTTTAGGGTGCTCTCTGTTGCTACATAGGAGTACATGTTGATTGAGGTAAAGACCAAAGGGAAGGGATTTATCGAAGTGCTGTAATGAAGTGGACTTTTGGAGCAATTTTACCATTTGCGACATACAGAGTGTTAAAGAAAAATCCGTTTTTAACTAGCCAAGTTGGTTGTGGATTGTACATGGCCTTGATCACGTCTTTTTCAGTAACAAGTGGATCGGATGGGTCATAAGGATTTGTGATAATGCAGTTCCTTGGTTTGGCGCATATGCTAGGATCCCAGTTCGGTTTCATGAACAGCACCACTTCCAGGCATGCGAGTCAAGATCAGCACTAGAAAGTCATTGTACTTGTAAGGAATTAAATAGATGGAGAAGGAATATCCTGTTCTTTGTAAAATAGAGCACAATGTATGCTACATTGAGGGCGATTATAACTAAAAGGGGAATTGGACCAATGCCGGATTAAGGTTGAATGCGGCCTGCAATTCATCCCAGTTTCAAATCTTGAATGGCAGGTTAATATTAATTTATTTTTTTTGAATTAAAATAAATCCTTCAACTATTTATTAAAGTGTAATTAAACTTTAGAACTAAAAAAAACTTTAATTACACCTGAATTCAGACTGGACCTAACACAAGGATTGTGATTTTTTCCCTACGAAAATTCAAGTTTTATTTGATTGCTTGTGGCTTGATTTGTGTTTGCTTATGTAATTATTTAACTCTTATGCCTACTTTAATTGATTAATCAATTTACGGACAAAAGGTTGGACACTGTTTCGGAGCAAGAAATGGAGAAGAAAGAGAAGAGAAGAAACAAAAGACTAAGTTGTACTCATAATTTTACCCATTAAAATTTTCGTTTACTTTTTATCGGGTAATTTGGTTAGAGAGACTGAAATTGAGGAAAATTGAATAGTTGTAAGTGGAGTCAAATTGAAAGTTTTTAAATTCGTGAACGCTAATTAACAATACTCTACCAATGACCGAAAGTGAAATTTGCTATCTTTCACTAAATACACACACTCGTTATACGGTGGAATTGTGGACCATGGTCACAAAACGACGCAGTTTTAGTAAGTAGGGGAAATGGTTGCCGTTAGTCGTAACGGAGCTCCGTAACTAATACTACAGTTCATCTCAAAAGATATTGCCTCACATTTGTTTTTATATTATCGAATGAAACTGTAGTTATATCGAAATGTAACTGTAGTTGTGTTGAAATGTAACTGCATTGTATATAAACTGATACTGGATAACAATTTCACATTTTTGAGTGTATATTGTCTAAGGTGGACTTGGGTCCAAAACGGCGTCATTTTATTAGCTTTTGTTTAAATTATTAAAAAAAAAATTAGCGGCGTTAACTGTAGCTCTCTCTCGCAAATCGACTTCATCGCAATAACAGAGATATGCATCACAGATATAGAGATCTAGGTTCACAAACACAGAGCTCTAGGTTCACAACAACATATCTCTACATTCACAAATACAGAACTCTATGTTCACAAAAATATAACTCCATGTTCACAATAACAGAGTTATACATTCACAGATATAGAGATCTATGTTCACAAACACAGAGCTCTAAGTTCACAACAATAGAACTACATGTTCACAGTTATAGAACTTTATGTTCACAAATACAGAACTTCACAAACATAGAACTATATGTTCACAAACACATAGCTCTTGGTTCACAACAACATAGCTCTACATTCACAGATACAGAACTTTATGTTCACAAATATATAACTCCATGTTCACAATAACATAACTATACATTCACACATACAGAGATTTAGGTTCACAAACACAGACCTTTAGGTTCACAACAACATAGCTTTACATATATTCACAAATACAGAACTCTAGTTCACAAAAAAATAACTCCATGTTCACAATATAACTCCATTTTGAACCATTAACATTGTATATTACATAGAACATAAACCCTATTCTAAATAAACTCATTATACTAGTTAGAATCACAAAATATTTACTAAAACCATAAATTCTTTATCTACAAACCCTAATATAAGAATGCGAAAAAGTAATACATGCTTTAGAATGCTTGCAAAATTGCGATGAAAACTATGCTTGCAAAATGGCGATATACAATGCTGTCAAGGATGGCGAGAATGGTGGATGAATGTGAGGAAATGGTGGAAATTAGCGAACATGGCAGATGAATCGCAAACTAACGACACCGTTAGCCTTAGCTCACAAAACGGTGACGTTTTTGGACCCAGGTCCACGGCATAACAATTGTTCAAGGTTTATATGGATCACATGTTTGGCGCCAAGATTCGGCTTATGAATTCTCTATTTCTTCAAGTCTCTTTCAGACAATCTAATTTTATGGTTGTTATTGGTCCAAATTTAACTAATATTATTTGTTACTGTCCGAAATGTTACATGTGGCTAAAAGTTCAATTTACTATTACTAATTGTTAGCTACCAATTTAACCCCTAATTACCTAGTTTTATAATGGATTAGATCCCATAAAACTATCAACTATCATAAACAAACTGACAAGAGAATGAAAGGGAAAGGACACGAATTATGATCGGAATTTTGAGGCAGGAGGAGGGAATAAAGGTATATGACTTGTCGTTTTTTGAGTCCTAAAGTCAAGAAAAGGCTATGGTCCCATATCCTCATTGTTAAAGTTAGCTCTTTCATTCTCTTTGCGCTTTTCATTTTTGTTTTTTTGGCAGAGATTATTGTCATTGAACGGCTTTATTACGGGCTGGCTTAACCATAGGATTTGGCAAAACAAGCTGCACTAGTAAATGGACAAGATATCTTGAAAAATGTGTTACAAATGAATGTGATAGGACCCTTACATGGAGCTCAGCTTACACTTACTCAAAACAAAATTTTCGAGACTCATAAAGTCATTACCACACAAAATTTTTGGGAGTTAATACTCGATTTAGTCCTTCGACTATTAAGATTTCACCACTTTAGCCCCTTAACTTCTAAACTTGCTCAATTTTATCCTCAGATATGTAATTTTTACTTAAGAAGTTCTTTGTCCAAATCAAAATAGTCCTAATTAGGACCATTTTGGTTAATAGTTGCATAGTTGGGGATGAAATTGAGTAAGTTTGAAATTCGATGACCAAAGTGGTGAAATCTTAATAGTCGAGCGATCAAATCGGGTAGTTACTCCAATTTTTGGTTGCAAATGGACGAGTAACAAATGAATGTCCCGCACATTTGGGTAGCGGTTGCGGACTTTCTCGTAAATTAAAGAAAATGAATGCCCAATAACAATTATGCATTGGTTCTAGTATTATTGTGGTATGAGTGTATGACCATTTTTGTCCTCCATCAACAAAATAGTTTAAATTTTGTAAAATACAATGACGACATTTAGGTCTTCAATTATGAATTTTTTTAAAATAAAAATAAAAATATAGCAGGTCAACCCACTTGATACAAAAAAAATCAAAATGTCATTGTATTTAACGATATTTTAACAATTTTGTTAACGAAGGATTAAAATTGGTCATGCCACAATAATACTATGACCAAATTAAAGGAGAATGTTTTAGAAAAGAACTAAAAATGGACTATTACCTATAAATTTAAGATTAAAAAAAAAAGAACTAATTGGTCACAGGGGTGAAGTTTGGGAGCAAAGATCAAGGATTGAGTCTCACCAGCGGCAGTGTTGGGGCAACCTGTGAGCGGTGAACAAATGTCTAGCCTCTGTGTTCAATGGAGTTCCCATGATTTACATCCTCCCGGATTTTGGGTTGGAAATTCAACCTTTTGGGAACATATAAAGTGTATATAGATTTTTTTTTAAATATAGAAACTACAAGTCAAATTGCATTATGGTGGAAATAACACAAGTACACATGCATGATGGCTATATCAACCTCTTTCTCTCCTTGCAGTGAGTTTTCAACTATGGATTTTGAGAAGATGGCTCCACTGTTGTGATTACTTTTTAAAGTGAAAGAAGATGAGTATTTTCACTAGACCTTGTTCTCTGTTGTTGGAATGATTTCAAATCTATATTTTTTCTTCTTTTTCTTCTTGTGGGCCTTAACCAAAATTTTTTAAAAAAAAATAGAGGTGTGTATACTATCCTTTACGGTCTTGATGGCATCCAGAGCAATAAGATGCACTATTCTCGTAATAATTTGGAGGTATTTCGAAATGACCATAAGAGAATGTATGGCAGATGTTGGTAGATTCATAGATCATGCACTTCTTTACATATTTCTTTCTTATCTAAATCATTTTGTGATAATAATTTTGGGCTATGTTTGGCAAACCTAGCTGAAAAGGTAACTGAAAGCTGAAAAGCTATAAGCTTGAAGCTGAAATATGAAGAGCTGTTATGCTTAAAGGTGTTTGGTAAAATTAGCTTTTTGATAAGCTGATAAGTGTAGAAATACTAAAAAGGACATCTTCATAACATTTAAATAGATTTTTTTTACATATTAAAATATAAAATAATGAAATCAATATATTTTAATAAAAATATAAAGAACATATATTTGAAAATATATAAAGTAAAACAAAATGTTTATATTTCATAAAATTAGTTCATACGAAATTATTGTTCAAACACAAATATTAAATTGAAATTACAGCAAAACATATTGATCGAATTGAAAAGACTAAAAGAGTTTTAATTGGGTGGGGTAAATGATGCCATTTATTTAAAATAAGAATTAATTACACTTTTGGTCCTGTGACTATAGGGATCTTGTTAATCTCAGTACTTGACTTTAAAAACTAACAATTTAGTCTCGTAAATATGCAATTTTTAACACATTTGGTCCACTGGCCAAATCACCGGCCAAAATGTCGCCGGAAAAATTTAAACCTTTTTAAATTAACTATTCATGGGGGCAAAATGGTCAATTAACTCTAAAAAAAAAAAGGAAAATTGTCGCCGTCGTCGTCTCATCGCCGTCGCTGGCGGATGAAACCATCTGTTTGAAATCGACATAGACGTCCTTCTGTAAAGAGCAATAGAAGTTGAAGAAAGGGAGACCACATACCCCACGGCTTCTACGAGCTGCAAGCGTTGTCACCTTCTTCGACCTACGCGCCGCTCAGATCTGTATGTTTGGATGGGCAACAACGAAACTTCCGTCGATTACCTCCCACCGCCATTGCTTCGCCGAAACCTCTGCTGCTGTTGCCGGTGAGCCATCGTCGTCATCTATTGCTCGATGTTGCCGATGATTCGTCGAGGGAGATTTGGTGTCACAAACTTGGAAATCGTCAGCAATCGACAAAAGAACTAGAAAAGGAGAAGAGGATAAGATATGGTGTCGCCGCACTAGTGGATTTGCTACCGCCGACCATGGATGAGAACGAATTAGACGGCGACCAGTGCAAATGAAGAAGAAGGTGACGTCAATTGACCATTTTGCCCCCATGAATAATTAATTTAAATAGGTTTAAATTTTTCCGGCGACATTTTGGCCGGTGGACCAAATGTGTTAAAAATTGCATATTTACGGGACTAAATTGTTAGTTTTTAAAGTCAAGTACTAAGATTAACAAGACCCCTATAGTCACAGGACCAAAAGTGTAATTAATTCTTTAAAATAATAAGGATAAAGATGGAAAAAAAGTTAAGAAGCTACTAGTTTATTTTTGAAAAGTTACCTAAAGTAGCGTTTTAAAATAAGCTCTTATTTTAATCTACTAGCTTATTTTGGTAACATTACCAAACAGAACTTATAGCTTATTAATAGCTTAAAATAAGCTATAAGCTCCTAAATAAGCTCTGTCAAACTTGACCCGAGGACAATTAGTGTTTTCTTTATTGGATACTACTAGGATAGTGGAATCAAGGAATGCTAAGTTTCTTGAAGATGACTTGATTAGTGGGAGAGATCGATTTAAGAACTTAGTTCCTACTTTTGATCATATCGACTCTCACCCTTCTACATCATCTAATAGAGTTGTACTTATACGCAGTGTTCCTTTATTAACACCCGCGGTTATACAACCCACCATTGACATTCCACAAGTTGCTGAAACTCAACAATTTCAGGATTTACAGCAAGTTCCTGAACCGATACAGACTGAACCAATTCAAGAACTGCCCTCAGTTCCTGAAGAGGTAGTTGCCCCGCAACCTTCTCAAGGTATCGGTGGTCTAACATTAAGACGGTCTACTCGGATAAGACGTTCAATATTACCTAGTTATTATGAATCGTATCTACAAGAATCTGACATTGGAGCTGAAAATGATCCTGAAACGTTTTCACAAGCCACAAATTGTGAACAGTCTGATTTGTGGTTAGAAGCCATGAAAGATGAAATGAATTCCATGAAGAGGAATGGAGTTTGGGACCTTGTTGAGTTATCTAATGGAGTTAGAAGAGTTATATCGGTATATTTAGCGTGACCAAAATTGAGCATGTGAGGGGGCGAGGGAGAATGTTACAGTAAAATGGGTAGAAAATGACGCATTGAGGCACGCCAGTAGGAGCGGGGAACAGAAACGAAGGGTCAGATCGGAGCTGCGAATTGCAGATCAGAGGGCAGAGGTTGGTCGAGTAGTGCAGTTGTGACGTTAACAAGGCAAGGTTTGGTGCGCTCGCTTGTCATTTCTGGTGTATCAGCGATGCCCGACAATTCTTCCTGTCTGCCCATCCTCATTCATCAAATTCTTGACCAATCCAACATTTAATAGTGACTTCTCTTCTTTTTCTTCAATTCCTTTTATCTTGCCTGCCACCTTTTCCTTCAACATTGAAACTACAAATTTTAGGAATGTGTTGTTTGAGATTGTCTCATTGTGAGAGATATAAAAGTTAGAATGTAATATTTTTTATATTATATTTTAACTAAAAAGTATTACATGTCTCACATGAGAGTGAGACGTTCTCACACAAAACTTATTTAAATTTTAGTTAAGGGGTAACTCACTTATTTTGATCAACCACTTAAATTTGTAATTATAAACTTTCAAGTTCGACTCTCTTTAGGAGCTATCTATTCTCAATGGCCCTTTGCTAGCGTGAGTTAAAAGACTCTCATTTCTCACTTACATGTACATATAGCATCTCATAGTTTGTAGATTTTTGTAAAAGCATGTACATAGCACTAGAGTAGAGATCCATAGAAGATTTTAGAATTTTAGAGAACCCTTAGCTAGGTTTGTATAGAGTTTTTGGGAGGGTTCTAGATATTAATTTCTAGCCATAGAATCTAGTAAATCTCCATGGTCCATTAAGGAAGTGGAATGTGTATAAATATCCCTCAGGCTCATTTGTAACCATTCACTAGTACAAAACAACTATTTGCATTTGTTTTAGAATACATTTTGCGTATGTTATACAACAGACGCAAATTGTTATTTAAAAAAATTGTGTGGAGAATCTGCATTCGTGGAATGAACGGAGATTATTAATATATTTTTTTAAATTTTAATTTATTTGTTAAAAATATAATTTTTTTCTAATACATTCTCAACAATATAATTTATATAGATCTCTTCCCTAAGTTGCCGTCAAGAAAGATATTTTCACATTTATTTGATAAACTTCCAAGTTTCATAACGTGACAATGACAAAT
This sequence comes from Ipomoea batatas, assembly GCA_002525835.2. Classification (NCBI taxonomy): domain Eukaryota; kingdom Viridiplantae; phylum Streptophyta; class Magnoliopsida; order Solanales; family Convolvulaceae; genus Ipomoea; species Ipomoea batatas. Next base: position 27,699,677 of record CM008337.1, on the reverse strand, counting down.
ATCATCCTAATATAATTTGTTCTCATCACGGGAAAATAAGTATCAATGTAATAGTGACCCTCACATGGCTTCTAACCTTTAACTACAAGTTTGGTCTTATACTTCTCAATGCAACCATTCAGTTTTATATTCCATCTAAAGAATCATTTGGATCAAAAAGGTTTACAATGTTGAGGAAGATCAACTATTTACGTAAAGTAGAATCTACTTCATTTTTAATAGTCTATTTCCACATTGGTCTTTTAGTAGAAGTCTTGATTTCTGCATATATTTAACACTCATTTTCTAACAAACATGTTTAGAAAATTTGATTTGTTTTCTAATAAATAAGTTAGAGTATTCAACTAATACTTTAACAAATATGTTACAAAATCTGGACCAAAGGTTTTTTTTTTTTTTCATCCTAGTTCATTCACCACGTCTAGGCTCGAGCTCGGATTCATTTCCAAGGCACCAAGATCATTATCCATAGTTATGTCAAATTTTCATTTCGACATACTAGGTCCCTTATTGGACCTACATCTAAACGGAAATACATCTTCAAATAATGATACACTTCTCAATTCACTTATCATGTTTTTGTGTTTATCTAGATTATGGGATTCGTACACCTAAGAACCAAAAAGTGCATAGCCAATAAATATACATGTCACCTTCTTTAAGACCAATTTTTATTTTCTTTAGTGTTGGCAATACCCCCTCCCGCACACTTTCAAGTATTGGTAGGAAGGCATTCTACCTTTCCACAACATAC
>CM008337.1:27686377-27698784 GCA_002525835.2 Ipomoea batatas | reverse complement strand
ATATTTCCCTTTGCTGTATTATGTACTGTAAAGCAATTGGAAACAAAGATTAATTATATTATTTGAATTTGAAAATAAAAATTACTCTATTTGATGCCAAAGTTTTTAATTATGGGTTCAACACTTCCTAGTTAAAAGATTATATTGTATGATTCCTATTTGAAGAGGGTTGATCCTTGTTTTATTTGGAGCTAGGTTTTACATTTGGCTCTTGTAATTTGCATAATTGAGTTGTAGTAAGTTTACACATGATTGTAAATAGAATCCATTTTAAATTCACTATTTTGAATAAAATTAAGGCATCTCAAATAGAATTAGAATTCGTAACCTCTCCTATAAAATTTTATTCTTATAAGTTATAATGTTTGTGCAAAAAATGCTCTTTAACTTCAAAATATATCTGATACATTAAGTATCAATTCATCTAAATAGATTATATGTCAAAGACTTTATGGGTTTGAATAGAATATTTTATATTTTATAATATTTTGTAGAATAAAAAAAAAAAGAAAAAAGAATGATCACAATATTATTGAGTTGGTGATGAAGAATGGAAATTATGAGGGTGAGAATGGTGTTTAGTATTTTCCGGCTTTTTATGTTTCCCTTTACCTCTTTTGTTGGGTGTGACAGTCGCATCTCCATTGCATTGGATCAACCAAAGTCGATAGTGCCATCTCTGACCACATAAACCCACCTTGCCTTAAAAGAGAGACCCACTGCCACTTCCTCTTCTCATCTAAGGCCCCACTGCCTCACCAGTCACCACTACCAATTACAGTACATAATTATTCTCTCTCACAACCCAAAACCCAAAACCCAAAACCCAAAAAAAAAAAAAAATGATATGAAGTGATGAAAACTCCTTGTACGTAAAATATATAAGCAGAGAGAAAATTAAGGGCACATCGCAATTTATGTCCTGATCTATCGCCCCTAAACCAGGGCTTTGAGAGTGTATGATTAGCCTATCATAAGTTGTGAAACCTAATGTATCAAAAAGAAATTTTTATTTAAAAAAAAAATGCTCCTAAAGCATTGATTTAATATATGAGAAGTCTCACTTAAGATTTACTTCCAATGATAAGGTAGCGGGAGGTCTGATTCCAGTTGTCACGAACATTAGGAGGTTGGATTGGTGTATGTTGAGTCTCGAAACTAAATTGGTTCTATTTAACCTTCCATAGGCATATGAACGGGTTTATGAAATTCAATTCCTAGTATGGCGAAGTCAGAAAATGTGTTATAAAAAATGAAAATTGAAAAAAAATTCCAAGATTTTAGAGAGGTAAATGTGACAAAAAGATGTAAATATAAATTAAATATAGTATATTTATATTTTTTTAATCTCAAATAGATATAAATATTAATTATCTACTAATTATTACATTAATAAATAGTTAAATTTCACAATTTTTATTTGAAATAGTAACATAATTTCTAAAGTCTAAAATATTTTTAAAGTTAAATATTCTACTTGTTTATATTTTCATTAGTATATTCATACAAAAAATACAAATTCCAAATTAGATTCTTCGAGTGTTGGCAATAATTTATCTTCGACTTTTCAGGTATAAGAATAATACTTCACCCATTTAACTACCTAATTTGGAGCTTGAACTCAATTTTTGATTAACTAGGAAAGGTCACATAAGTGGGTGTATTCGATCCTACTTTCATAGACTTTAAAAGTTTGGATGTATTCAATTGGAACTTGTAGGGAGTATTTAAAAGTCAAGCAGTATTCCATTAAGATTTTTAAAGTGTCTTTAAAAGTCGAATGCTATTTGATTAAGACTTTTAAAAAGTCTTTAGAAGTCAGGTGGTATTCAAAAAGTCAAGCGGTATTCCATTAAGATTTTTAAAGAGTCTTTAAAAGTCAAATGCTTTTCGATTAAGAAAAGTCTTTAAAAGTCAGGTGGTATTTAAAAATTTATGAACTTTTTTTTTAGTATACTCTGTTACAATGCAATACATGTTCACAACTACTTACACAAAGAGTCAATACCGTCTCTCTTCCACTGAGTCTTGAACCCACAACCTCCTACTGAAACACAAAGAGTTAATACCGTATCGACTGAGACTCAAACCCAAAATAGATTACTTTTTTCTTCATTATCATACATGTTCTTCAATCTTCATGCCTAAACTCTACAAATATTTTCTCTCTCTAAACTTTACAAGCTCTTTCTTCCTTTAAAAATTCGATCTACAATTTATTTTTTTCTTCATAATTATTTGTATATTTCGAATAGAGGACAGGACACCAATAAGTAAAAACATATTTGAGTATTATGTTTTGAGTATTACGTAGTATTATTTTTCTTGTAATATTATATCAATTAGGAAAAAATGATATTGCCTTTAAATTTATAATACACTATTATTCTTCACTAATATAAATATTGAAATACATCCTTAGACCCCAAATTTTTGGTTAAACTTTCTCTATGAACTTTTTTTTCTTCCTAACTTTTAAACTTTATCTACAAATATTTTTCTATGTAACTTCTAAACTTTCTTTACCAATTTTTTATCTTTAAATATATTAACAAAGCAAACTTCTCATCTATCACCGTTAAATTTTACTATATATTTCATAATATTCATATAAATGCTTGATACCTAGCAGTATATCCGGTATAATTTTTTTTATATTACTAATATCATATATTATTAAAATTTAAATTTTTTTAAATTTTATGCAACTAGTAAGTATATTTTTAAATATTTTATTTGAAAAATTTTGTTACTATAAATTTTGAAATATTTTTAAATATTTTATTTGAAATATTTTATTTGAAAAATTTTGTTACTATAAATTCGGTTAACGAGACTTGACTGGAGTGATTTTTAATTCAATTTTTCATAATATTAAATTTAGTATTAATATAAAAAATTTATATATCTAGAAACTACATTAAAAGTACTATTAAACACAAAAAATCAAATTTAAAAATAAGTAAAAAATAATAAAGAAAATAAACAAAAAAGAAAGAGTTGGTTTTACCAATGAATAGTAAGTAGGACAGATAAAATGGGACAGAGGGAGTATTAATTTTTTGCAAAAACTTGTTTGAGAAGATCCGTAAGACGGGTCGGGTCAAGATGAAAATGTAATACTTATACTGAAAAATATATGTATTGATAAATAATAAAGTGTTTATTACTTATAAGTATTACATTTTCTCTTATAAGTAACAAACACTTACCAACATTACTTATAAGGAAAAGTGTAATACTTTTGATGAAAAATATAATACTTTTACATTTTAATGTAAAAGTATTACATTTTTCCTAAAAAATATTATTATACTTTACCTTATAAGTAACAAACACTTTATTTTTGATTAGTAGTACATTTTTCAATATAAGTATAACATTTTCATATTGATAGATTCAATTCTACTCAACCCGTCTCATAGATAAAGACCCGTGAGACGATCTCACACAAGTGTGACCCTTAATTTTCATATGAAATTGTTTTGTTTGTAGATGTCCATTAATATTATATATAAGTAATTAGCATATGATGTGGATGAAGAACTAGAGCAAAATTTTTATGATATATTATATCATTTTTTGCATGAAAATTATAAATAATAAGAATCGAAGTCATTGAAGGTTTAATTTGTAAGGATGTATTCAATTTAAAATTTTAATAATTTTTGTAGACTTTTTAGTTTTCTTTAAAAAAAAAAGGTTCATAAAATTTAAGCTATGAATGTTTTTTATATAGATTTTTATAAACTCTTACAAAGTTTGATTTAGAAAAGTTTAAAACAATTCTAAGAAAGTTATAAAAGTTCATTAAAATTTATCATTTTAAAAGTCTTAAGTATCTACCATGTCCATGTATTATAGTGTTTTGTTTAATTTAGCCATTGTACCTAAAATTTGAAGCCCTTTGAAGCCCTAATCTGTTGGATAATAGAAACAATTCTCTCCCACCAAGCTACTCATTAGTCTTGCTATATAAGTGTAAGAAATAAGTAATATTCTTATTCAATTGAAATATTAAAATATAAAATAGAAAAATGCATTCATAGGTGGTTAGTTGTCACTCATATGTAGTTTACCATGTGAAATGCATGATCCAATATTTCTAAATGTTGCAACCACGTATCTGTTAGATTGTTCTGACTAGTTTTATGACTTTTATCAAAAAGAAAATTAATTTAATGTGCTAAATAAACAACCATTTAGTATTGTAAAAAAATATCTAAGATAATTATTTATTTATTTATTTTGCTTACATTAACAACTGCATTTTATTCAAAAAAAAAAAAAAAAAAACTGCATTTGTTTTTTCTTTAAAAAAAAACAACTGATTTTTTTTTTTAAATTTGTCTTTTCCTATTTTATATTACTAAGCACCACTGAATGCCAAGCACCTTGTGCTCAATTGGCATGTAGTGGCCACTCTCAGATGGGAGGTCATGAGTTCGAGTCTCAGTGGTGGAGATCTCGAAATTGACTCTTTGTGCTTCAACAGGTTGAGAAAAGTATAGATGAACAGATACTACAATGTAATAGGGTCAGTTGTATTCAAAAAAAAAAAAAAAAAAGCACCACTGAATGCCTTTTCCTATTCTATATTTTAGTATTTCAATAGAATAAGAATATTAGTTATTATTTCTTACAATTACATACCAATAAAGATTAACGTGTAGCTTGGTGGCAGAGAATTGCTTCTATTATGCAAGAAGTTAAGGCTGAGTTCAAACCCAACTTCTAATTTTTACCATTGAACAAATTTTAAATACAAAGACTAAATTGAACATTGAACAAAACACTACAAAACAGGAACGAGGAACCTGGTAAGTACTTTGACCGACCGTGAGAGTAGCTAAAACATTTTTCTTATTCTTTTTGAAATTATCCTACAGAGTATTATTTTAAAAAAAAAATACCAAACGTGAAGTATAAAAGTATTTGTTTATATATATATAGACCAACTGCAGCCCACATAATTCCATCTCTACCCCAACCAATTCAACACCAAAAAGCAATTGAAGAAAACAAAGGAGTGGGGGACAAAAAAAAAAAGCAGTGAAGTGGAGACAAGTAATCTGATCTGCCCATTATCATATCAGGCCGGCCAGCGTTGATGGATTCGAGGTGGAAGGACAGGAATTTGGACGCCGGACTTCTTCAGCTGCCGGAAAGTCCACGACAGCCCATGGAGTTCCTCTCAAGATCATGGAGCGCCTCTGCTCTACAGGTCTGCAAGGCTTTAGCAGCTCCCAAACCTGCTACTACTATTGCCACCCCGCCGCCGGAGAACGCGGCCGCCGCCGAAGATGAGGAGCCGGCAAAGCTCCTCGGAACCGCATTCCCTTTTGCTTCTTCTGCTACTTCTCAACTCGTGCTGGAACGCATAATGTCTCAATCGGTGAGTGCCCTTCCGAGAAAATTTTACTTTTCTCTGAATATTATACATGAATTACAATTAATCTTTAATTATTAAAATTTTCTATTTAGGTGTATGATTATATAATTTATATCACATTTGATCTTAATTTAAGTCAATTCTGCATTTGCTTATAGAAGGAACACACTGCATTTGTATTTTCTTGAAGGAACACTGCATTTGCTTCTTCTGAAATGAGTACTTTCGGAAGGAGTATTGCATTTTCTTCTTCCGGAGGAGCATTTCCCACAATAGTTGGCCAGACGTAATACAAATTATATAATCATAAACCTAATTAAAAATTTTTAATAGTTAAAGGATCAAATGTGATTCACGTATAAGGGGACTAAAAGTGAAATTTATTTTATAACTTCCATTTAGAAAGAAAATTAGACTTATTTGGATGTACTTACTATGTTAGTTTCATGTTTAATTAATTAAGATGCACAATGGGCAAGAGATCTCGCCGTTAACTTCAGGAAGGCTGTCGCATAGCAGTGGACCTCTCAACGGTTCTCTTACAGAAGAAACTGATAGCCCTCCGGTCTCCCCCTCCGAGGAGATGGAAGATGTTGTTAAGGTAATGTCCCTCATATTTTCTTTAATTCTCATTAAATATATATTTACTATTTATAATAAAATAAAATAAGAAAAATTCATCAATAAAATATAGTTAGGAAAAGAGTCACATATGCCCTTAAATTTTACTAAAAAAATCAATTACGCCTTAAATTTTTAAAAGATACAATTATTAAATTTATCAACATGTTATTTTGGTGTATTACGATCCAAAAATCAGTTAGTGACCTATAATAACAAGTCATTAGGATTATGGAGACTCTCTGGCCAATTCCGGCGACACACACTGACCGGTTGGTAGCATTCTCTGGTTGCCAGTGTTTGTTGTCGAAAAAGTGTCGGAGGGTCGCTGAAACTTAACGACTTGTTATTACAAGTCACTAACTGATTTTTGAGTCTTAATGCACCAAAATGATATATTAATAAATTTAATTACACATTATATTTTAAAAGTTTAGAAGATTAATTGACTTTTCAAATAAAATTGAAGTGCATATTTGATGCTTTTCCAATATAATAGTATTAGTGAATGATGATGGGTTGTTAGATTGAGCATATAGTATAGGGATTAGAGACGATGACATTATATTATTTTATCATATAAAGCCAAATCTTTTTTCAAAAAAGCAAATAGAATAATGTACTTTTGCTATTTTCGAAATCAACTTTATTTTTGTCTCTTTACAAGCTAAGGATGCTTTAATGTCCCTGTTTAATCACCCATCCATCTTTTGACCCGCTTAGCAAGCACTGACTGACGATGACAAATCTATCTCTGTTCCTATATATACTCTTTATACTCTCCCCAATTATTGGCTGAATTTTGTGAAAAATAAATAAATAAATAAATAAAATAAGAAAGATCTGTAGATATGTTAGATCTATTCTCCCAAAAATAATATAATGTACATCAAAATTATCACAATGAAAGTGCAGGGCAGAGGTAACTAAAAGCCAAGTCTAGTTGAGTTGCTATATCATGGATAAGGGTCTACCTTGTAAGGTGGCAATGTGAACCTTGATATTAAACTGTGTATTTTTAGTATTCAAATTGTGAATTTCTAGGATATAAATTGTGTTTCTTAGTTAAAATGTATATAATATTTTGTGTTCGTAGTATAAAACTTATGAATTTTTAAAAGATAAACTGTGAACATTTAGTATGTAAATTGTGAATATTCATATCCATATTGTGTGTTCGTAGTATACAAATTATGAATTTTTAAAAAGTAAATTATGAACATTCAAAATCTGAGTCCACCTTGAACTGTACTCTGGTCTACACAATAATTTGCTGGCTGCCAGCATTTCAAAATGTAATGACAATTTTTAAAGAAATAAAGGTATGCCTTTGTTACAAATTATAGTTTTTGGTGTAGTGGTAAACGATGGTATTATGCACTGAGTTGAGAACATGGATTTGTGCAGTACTTGCAAGCAAACAACACTCTTCAGCCATTATTCACAAATATAAGGGGAGGATACGTCGGCGGTGGCGGCGGCGGCGGCAGCAGCGGCAGCGGCGGAGCAGGCACCCCAGCAGGCGGCAAGACAGTGGGGAGATGGTTGAAGGAGAGGAGAGAGAAGAAGAAAGAAGAGAGCAGAGCTCAAAACGCTCAGCTCCACGCCGTAGTTTCCGTGGCCGGAGTAGCCGCTTCCGTGGCCGCAATAGCCGCGGCCACGGCGGCGTCCTCCTCCTCCAACGGAAAAGACGAGAACACGGCCAAGGCGGACATGGCAGTGGCGTCGGCCGCAATGCTGGTGGCGGCGCAGTGTGTGGAGACGGCTGAAGCCATGGGAGCCGACCGCGATCACCTTATGTCGGCGATTAGCTCAGCCGTGAACGTGCGCTCCCACGGGGACATTTCCACTCTCACGGCGGCGGCTGCCACGGCTCTGCGTGGAGCCGCTACTCTGAAGGCAAGGGCATTGAAGGAAGTTTGGAATATGGCGAGCGTGATTCCCTCAGATGAGGTAGCCGCCGCCGCCGCAGGAAGAGGCGGCAAAGGTGGTCGTAGCAATAGCAATGGGAATGGGAATGGGTATTGTGAGGGACTCGACATTGAAGAGAATTTCCTGGGCGTTTGTAACCAAGAATTGCTAGCCCGGGGTCGCGAGCTTCTCAAGAGGACCCGGAACGGTACGTAAAATTATGTATATTCAATATAAAAATAATATACATTGTATTTAGGGGATGTACATTATTTGTATACTGAATAATGTACATTCAGTACACAAATAATGTACATTTAATATATTAAAAATGTACTTTTTGTTATGGTTCACACAACACTACGTGAATTATGATTTACATAATAATTTGCCTTGAAATATAGTGACAGGGAAATAAAGTTGGCCTTGGTTGTAAGCTATAGTGCTAAATTAGGATAGCTCAGTGGTCCATTAGGTAGGAGGACCAGGAGCCTAGCTACCATATTGAGTGTGACTCCTACATGGCAGCTATCCGGGCTCATCCTTGTCCTTGTCCACAATTTTTTACCTAGGAATCAATTGTGTTGTAAATACCTGTCTCTGTGTCTCATACATGCATATATATATATATATATATATACAGGCGATCTTCACTGGAAAATTGTTTCTGTGTACATACACCGTAGCGGGGAGGTAGTGCTAAAGATGAAGAGCAAGCATGTTGCAAATACCATCACCAAGAAGAAGAAGAGTAAGTGGCCTGGCCTGGTGGAATTTAATTAATTAATTAATTAATTTTGTTTTGGGATAACGTACGATAACGTTGTTGCATATATATTTGTGTTTGTAGATGTAGTATTAGAGGTATGCAAAGACATAGCGGCATGGCCGGGGAGACATCTGTTCGAGGGAGGAGAGCAGTTCAGATACTTCGGCCTGAAAACACAAGTGCGAGGATTGATCGAATTCGAGTGCAAGAATCAAAAGGAATACGAGATGTGGACTCAAGGCGTTTCAAGACTTCTCTCTATTGTAGCTGAAAGGAAATTAAGAAGGTTTCATAATTGAATCATCATTATCATCATATCATATCATATCATATAAATATAAATAAATAAACTCATGTTGGTTGGTATTAGCTAGCTAGGTAGTGCATGTGTATTTTTGGTTGGATGGTGATGTCCAGTATGTTCTATTGAGGAAGGTAGTCGATCCACAGGTACTGAACTGTGACCACTCATTTGTAATAGTAACAAATATGTTATTGCATTATATAATAGCTGGTCCGCTTGTTTATTTTATTTAAGTAGTAAGTCATTTAGGAACTAAATTCTTTTAATTTTTATTATTAATATTAATGCCTTTTATTTTTTATATTTAAAATTTTAGAATTAAATTAATTTTTAAGTATTGTTTCCAATTGTTAATAATTAAGTAAAATTAGTTTGATAGTATCTAAAAATATATTGTAAAGTTCTTAGAATAAAATTAATTTTTAGAAATTATTTTTAAATGCTTAATTAATTAAATAAAAAATATTAATATGGATAAAAATTAAAAGAGTTGGGAATTGTATCAGTGTTTTGTTTTCAAATAATTTAATAAGTAAATAAAATAAAACATATTAAATATTAATCAATGCTTTTAAGCCTAGATCAATTATTTTCATAGATGAAAGATATGTAGAACTCAAGTAGAAGTACAATTTAGATCTGCCCCTATTTCAGACTCTATGCAGCTTAGTCTAAAACTTCATCACCTTCAAATTCATTGCTCAAAAAAGTCATGACCCGTTTACTAACTATATAATTCCTCTAATTTTCTGAAAAATTGGAGAATTAAATAACATAAAACAAATTTACTAGCACAATTTTTCATTTTGAAAATTGAAAACAATTTTCAATTTTCTAGAAAATTGAAGAACTTTTAAAAATTATATTCTAAAAGGAAAATAAAACCATCTATATATTATCTATTTGACTATATATTACTATAATCACATGCTCACCATTATTTACTTATCAAAAAGTAAAATGTAAAATCTTTAGTAAAATCCAACTCTTCTCCAAGAAGTCTGAATCTTTTGTTCCGGATCAAAGATGCGTCGATTTTTCCGATGGATTTTACCCTGCTGCGCGGCTATGTTGCTACTGGTGGCTTGCTCGACGGTGGGCGAGAGGGAAACATGCTCCGGGATAGTTCTGGTGCCGGAGCAGAGCAATAGGATATCGATAGCAGACTTCGACGGCGTCGAAGATGGCCAGACGTTGAATACGAAGGCGTTTATGGAAGCAATTTATCAAATTCAAAATTTGATGATTAGTTGGCCAGGATTGACGAAGATCTCGTAGCAAATTTTGAAATTTACATACGTATGCAACAGAGGAAGTGGGTTTAACGTCAAAATGGGGCTGATGAAGAAAACTACTGTCAAAATGGGGTTGATGAAGAAGACCACAGGAAAAGACAAAAATGCCCTTCAATTTCACAGTGATTTAACGTCAATTTGGACGGTGGACTAACATTGTCCAACTTTTTACAACTCTGGGTAAAATGTGTCCAAATTAATAAAAGCGGACTAAATGTGTCCAACGCACAATAAGTATAGGACAAAAAATGGATTTTACTCTTATTATTACTATGATTACATTCATTACCATTATCTACTTTTACATATCAACCATATTCTATCTCTTCTGCTCGCATTTACTTATATAAACATAACTTATTTATTTACGCTTAAACTTAACCATTATTCACATTATAACAATTAAAACTTGAACACACCAAGTTTTAGATTTTGATCGAACTCAATAAATTATTGTTTTGGATAATTTTAGTTATGTTCATAATACAAGTTTGGTCTCAATATTAAATACTAAAATCTCACATATATTAGACTTGAAAGTAAAAATTATATATACGCGCGCGCGCACACACACCTACATTTCATTCAACAAAAATATCTAAAAATATTTTAAATATTAACTCAAAAAATTATTAATATTATCTAAACTAAATTTTAGATGAACTTAATAGGTTATTGGTTTTGATATATTTTTTGTTATGATATATACGGATATAAATTTGGTTTGGATATCAAATGTAAATCTTACATATATTAGACTTAAAAAAAATTATATTTATTCCATTTTAACCAAAAATATTCAAAAGTATTTTAAATATTAAGTCTAAAGATCACTCGAAAATACACTTGTATTAATTTTATAACGTTAGTCTAAAAAATAAATTTGAAAAAAATGAGTACTAGCAATCAAGTTTTCTAAACAACAAACTGAGAATAAAAAATAAAGAATGAAAATTGAAAAATTAGAAAACAAGAAACAGAAAATAATTTTCTAAAACAAAGAACCTATATTTCTTCCTTCCTATTGGATAGAGGGTTGTTATGCCGTGGACCCAGGTCCACCTTGCAAGGTGGACCTGGGTCTACATTCACATACACTATACTCTACATTCACAATTTATAAACTCCACATTCACACATTACAGGATTATATGTTTTTACAGGATTATATGTTTAGTAACTATACTCTACATTCACATACATTGTACTCTACATTCACAATTTGTAAACTCTACATTCACACATTCAAAACTCTATATTCACAGGTCCTATACTCCACATTCACAACTTGAGACCACATTCACACATTACAGGGCTACAAGTTGCTAGAACTTCTTAACTCTATTACAGATTCACACATACATAATTCTATATTCACGATTTCTATACTTCATATTCACAATTTGAAACCTCCACATTCACACATTTTTGGGCAACTCTACATTCACACAATCATAAATTTACATTCACGATTTCTATACTGTGCATTTACACTTTGAAACCTCTACATTCACACATTTTTGGACAACTCTATATTCAGAAATATGTTTACTAATTTTTTTTTTAAAAAAAGAAGAAGACAAAAACGACATAGTTTTGGACCTAGGTCCACCTTGCAAGGTGGACCTAGGTCCACAGCATATCTCAATTTTCATATTAGGATAACGGTCTACATATAGTCCATTGAGTAGTCTTTGAAATTGCATAAATGGGCCTAATACCTTTTATGAATGAAATTAAATTGAAGTTTTTTTTTTTGGAAACAAATTAAATTGAAGTTTTTTTTTTTTTTTTTGAATGCTACTGACTCTATTACAGTGTAGTATCTGTTCATAAAATTAAAGTTAGTAAATCAACTTTCTTCCTTCTCTTGCATCCTCCTCTTTTCTTCTACAATTAAAGCATGTTTCTTCATGAAGTGATGTCTACGAGGCATGGATCAAAACCTTGAGGTTTATTTTTTTTTTAAATACATTATTTGAATAATAAATGTACATTATTTTGTATACTACCAAATAATGTACTTTCAATACCCAAATAATATACATATAATATATTAAAAATGTAAATTTATTCATGGTCCACGATATAATTAATTTGCCTTAATTGACTACA
>CM008337.1:27613623-27625277 GCA_002525835.2 Ipomoea batatas | reverse complement strand
GAAGTCATTGACAGCATTCATGCGCTCACTTGTAAAGGTAAGTCTCTTAATATTCTTGTTTGTCCACTACTCCATATCTTTTCTATTTTATAGGTTTTTATTGATGGAAGTTGAGGTTTCCGTCCTAAATTGTTTAGGTGGTTTCTTTATTTGGGATTATAATTAAGGTAGTCACTGAAAAGCATATAGAGAGTAAATTCTCTTATGTGTAAGGACTTTAATAAGTTTGACAGTAGGCATGCCTCAGGGAAATTGATTGGTTATTTGCCCTTATTTCTTTGTGGTCGGGATTGCTATAAGGAGCAAACCAAACATTAATTCTTTCCCTCAAAATCTTTTCATGGTGTCTTATCTTTTGCATGTTCTGGAGTCCCCATAGCTTGATTAATAGTATTAACACTAAAACTAAAAAGAAAAGAGAGAGCCCCATATTTTTGTTGCCATTATGCAAACCCTATTCGGATATAGCTGCCCGTTGTTAGTGATGCTCTCTATTTTGAGCAGGCTATGCATGACCATCCTGATGCTTGGCCATTCAAGGAACCAGTTGATGCACGGGATGTCCCTGATTATTATGAGATCATCAAGGATCCAATGGGTATATTCAGTTTCCTTGGTTTCTAAAATTGTTCTTGTTATTTTGGTAGTGTGGCATCTTTAAGAATTTGATGTCATTTATTCCTCTTTTCATTTTCCCGAACATGGATAAATCTATTGGTGAACTGTTTTATTGAATAGAGCCTAGAAAGTCCTAGCCCCAGCAGACAATTCTTGGAGCCTGAGATCTCATATATGCAAAGCATAACAATTGGTTAAACTACATTTGAATAGTGTCGGGAAATAATTTTAATATTAATATAATATTAACATCAAACCTAAACCAAATACACTCACACAGTGGATGAGTTTTAGAGCTTTTGATGTGAACGCTGATTTTATGCAATTATGCATGAATGTTGAGCTCAATATAGGTTGGTCAAAACACATGCAAAATGCTCTCTTTGTGTAATGTATTTGGAAATGTTGCTTTGGGCATTAGTATATATGCCAAATTTTGGCACATGCTTCTAGATGAACTTAGGCTCATTCTAGGAGCTAAGTGTGACATCATGTACCTATGATGTGTCCCTATTATAATTTTTTGGGTACATCTGGTGGTAGACAGGGGAAGAGGGATTTAACCTGAGGCCTACTCCCTGAATAGGGGCATAGTTTACCACCAAGCTACATCTTGAACCCCATGGATCTCTGTTCTTCACTTTGAGATAAATGGGTGAGCTCAGTTGAGAGTGCCCTTTTTGTGAGTGTCTTGTTCAGCCTTGCTATTCCTGTGTACTTTTGGGTTGAACTTTGAGGCTTTGTTAAGGTGGGATGACTACTGCTTTGTACTTTGGTTTTTGGATATAGGCTATAGTGAAATTTGATGCTATCTTACATGTGGACATGGGCTGATTGACAGAACTTGCATTCAATCTCTGAGTTTATCATTTCTCTTTTGCTCTTGTTTTTACTGGTGACCCTGACAAATAGAAGATCCTTGTTAGTGTTAGGAAACTTACATTTTTACTTACAACTTGAAGAGCATTTGAATGCTTCAAGTGATGTATTTTTCATGCCTGTGAAGTCTTGGTCTTGGTGTATATTTCTTTTGTACTAATGCTTACAAAGGTTATTTATTCATCGGAGTCAACTTTGCAGTAGCGTTACTGAACAAGAAAAAACGTTTGCAAAAGGGTGGTTTCTGGTGGTTCATTTGCCTTGTAATTATAGCTGTCTAGAATTTTTAGCATGTCCTCTTTGTAGCAGTATAATGTCATTAATGTGTGATGAAGCCAAGATTCATATCTAGAAGCTGTCATCTCCCCTAATATTGTTGTTCCTTTCTTTGTTTCTTAACCTTGCTAATAAATTGCAAATATATATTTGTTTTCCTGGCGAGAACAGATTTGAAAACAATGTCAAAGCGGGTTGACTCAGAGCTGTACTATGTCACATTTGACATGTTTGTTGCGGATGTGAGGAGGATGTTTAACAATGCTCGCACCTACAATTCTCCTGAAACCATTTACTATAAATGTGCAACCAGGTACAATACAAGAACCCTTTTATCATTTCATTCTAGCCTTATTATTAATTTTTTTTCATCCAATATTTGCAAACATTCAAAAACTGATGAACCACCTGTAGGCTGGAAGCACATTTCTCAAACAAAGTTCAAGCTGGTCTACAGTCTAGTGTTAAAATTCAATAGCTACCAAGGTCAGGTCTTCACGAGTGGACAGACTTTATTGCCCCGCTTTCTAAATTATTAAACTTAGTGTTTCCATAATTATGATCAAAGTTACTGGCAGAAGCACTAGAACTGTGTATGGGGTAATGTTGGGATTTTAATGCACACAAATCACCATGAAAAGTATACACTCTGTATAGTCTGTACTCTAAGAGAGTGTGTAGTTCACGGGATGTAATGTAAGATTACTTGCTAATAGGGTTACTTTTCAAGAGGTAATGTAATGTAACATTATTTGGTAATAGGATTACTTTTCAAGAGGCAATGCGATCTTACGAGAATTGTAAGGTTACTCTTTGTATGCTTTTTAGTTGAAATTGTAGGAATGTAAAATTAGCAAGTTTAGTTGGAGTTAAATTTTAGGTTATGTTAAATACCTTCAATTCAAATAAGTAAATAAATATTATATATATACCTAATTATTGTATTATTTTATAGGAAAATGTTAAATGCCCTTGCATTTACCACTCACCCTATTATAGCAAGTTTTAATGTATTTTTTTAATTTCAAATTTCAACCTCTCTAAATTTGTAACATCATGGAGTGACAAGTTATGTGCTGTGTTTTATTTTCTATATGTATAAATATATTATTATTATTATTATTATTATTATTATTATTATACTTTTTATTATTATTAGTATTTATAAGGGTAGTTGATAATAACAATACTAGAATAGTTTTTATTTCTGGAGGAAGGGGGAAACCCAAATACAAAACCAAACTAGATGAGGCTATGTACAAATCGCCAATGGGGAAATACCCCTAAGTTTAGAGAAGAGCAGGAACCAAAAATGTGAAAACAAAGCAAAAAATGCGCTTAATCGCGCATAATGCAGTCTGCATCAGGACCAATCTGGCCATTCATTCTCATTGCATCAGACATGGCTTCATCTGGTGGCTCAGGTGGATTTGTGAAAACCCTGGCTATATCAGAAGGGTCATCGTTGTATGCATAACCAAACTCGTTCGCATGAGATGGCCCTGGGTCATCATTGAAATGATAGACCACTGAGCTTGTAATATGTTTCCCTCTGTTTGAGTCCCTCACAACTGTATGTTCAGATTCGGCCGCTTGTCTTGGTGCCTTCCCGCGACCACCTCTTCCCCTAGCAGCACCCCGTACTGCCGTTTGGGTTTGTCTATCCTCGTTCTGCTGGAAATTAACTCTTAACTTCCTCTCCCTTGTACGCTGTACCTCTGTAGTTTTCTGTGGATTCTGGTTTGTGCGAATACTGGGTAAAGATACCTTTGTGATTTGGTTGTCAATTGGAAATTCAGCAGGTTCTTCAAGGAGACCAGCCTCGTTCTCCTCTTCAAGCCCATCAAGCATGGCGAAACGTGAGCTGGTTTCTAAGTGTCCTGTATCCGCGTTTCTAGGGGTAGCTTGGCGAATACCAGGTCCGCGATATCCTGCACCCTGCATGCTGCCTCCTCTTCTCTGTCCTCTTCTATCTCTTCTGGTAACTAACATCCATGCTCCAAAATTATTCTTGAAGTCATGTTCTGCTGTTTTTGGAGACCGGCTTTCAAAACTCATCTTATCAGTGCGTGAATTATTTCCTTGTAGATCTGCCCCTCTGGTTTCGGTTGCCTTGTTACCATATGTCCCTTCTTTTGCACATTGGCCTTGTTTGTGTCCGTAAATTCCACAGCTAAAGCATACCATATGAATTCCTTCATATTCAATGGGAACCACCATATCGCCCACCGTGAATTTCGATAGCAATGGATTTGTCAGATCCACCTCAACACAAACTCTTGCAAATCTTCCTTTTGAGACCAAGCTTGTAGTAGTATCAATCTTAATTGGACGCCCTATCTCTTTACCTATTTTCTTTAAGAAATCATCGTCGAAATACTCGATTGGCAGCGCCGGGAATCTGACCCATACCAACAGTTTATCGGTCTTGGTGTTTCTTGGGTTGAAATTGGGTACCCATTCTTTTACTACTAAGTAGTGATCCAATATGATCCCATACTTGATTGGGTGTTTCTACATGAGTACGCCACTGAGATGATTCGGGAGACATTAGCCCCACTGAGAGGGGTGTTTCTTGCATCTTTTCGTAGGAGATCGGAGTCTTAGCAGCTTCCATTGCCTCACGCACTCTTTTTGATTGCTTGGTACTCCTCTGGAGTAGATCTTGCTCCTCCGGCGACTGAGAGGTCGCCATCGGAGAGGTGCTTTCCGAGAGAGAGTCGGTTACAGCTTCCAGCTTTGATTTCTTGGAAATCAATACTAGAATATTTAAAGTAATGTAGGGGTACCTAAGAAGAGGGAGGTAATCACACGGTAATATAAGGGTAGTTGATAATAACAATACTTGAATATTTAAAGTAATGTAGGGGTACCTAAGAAGATAGAGGTAATCACACGGTAATATAAGATTATTAAGATAATCTTATAACTTGAATTAGGTTATATAATATTATTATAATTATTACATAAAATAAGATTACTTTCCTTCAATTACAATAAATATACCGTAAGGGACAATGCATTATATTACAAATTATTACTTAATATTTACAAATACTACGTATTAAAGAGGACCAGATAAAAATAAAATCAGTGTTCTCCAACCACAAACCAGAGCCAATTTGGCCATTGTCTCTGAACAAAAAAAAATCCATTATTACGGTTTTAGTCAAAGGGAAAAGTAAAATAAACATATATTGCGCCTGAAAATAATTCAAACGGGAAAATGAATTTTCTTTTTAAAAAAAAATAAAAATTCATATACTCCGTATTACTCTAGTTTGGGAAACTATTCGAATTTCATAATTTGGTGTAAGCAATTTAAGAGCAATCACAATAGTGATTTTTCTTAAAATTTTGAGTGAATTTTTGTGAAGTGGAAGAGAAATAGTAAATGAGAGAGGGTCCCATTAAGTAGTGGTTTTTTTGGGTCCTATGAAATTAATGAAAATAATAAAAGAATGCCCATAGCTAGTGTGCGTTGCGTGCATCGACAGTGCCTAGCAGATGAATAAATTGATAATGACACTTATTTTTGCTTTTCCTTATTTTATTTTATTTTATTTATTTATTTATTTATTTTACTTCTGTTCCTCTCTCTCTTTCTCATGTGGAAAAAAAATTCTGACAAAAAAAATTAGACCATTGCAGTTGCTCTAAGTAGGTGTGTCCGTTTTTCAATTTCAGTTGAGTAATTAATTGACTGAAGCAAATTTAATTTGGTTAGTTAGTTAACTAAATTCAGTGACTGGTTTTAGATTTTTTTCCAAAATCTTATTATTGGTTAATTCGGTTCAACAATTCATTTTTAACCAAATTAATCAAAATTTAAATTCTACTAAAATCATATGCATAGCCCATTCCATTTTACATAAGTCTATTGTTTAGCGTATTACTCTTTAGTTGAATTTTGGTTATCCACTAAATTAATCATGAAAATATTTTATGCAGTTATTTTAAAAAATAAGTGGTCGATTTTTTCTAAATTAAAAAAAGAGTTAATACCCAAAATGGTCTTTGACTATGCTGTTTTTTCGTTCTAAATGATTTTTGTGACCTAATTTAGTCCCAAACTAATGTGTTTTTGCTCAATGTAGTTCTCCGTTTATAATTCAATCAAATGGTTGTTAAATCGAATGATATTTCGATAATTGCAAGACTTCATCCTCTTTAATTTACTACTTGCGAATGAACATGCAAAACCGTGCTCCCCACCACCCCCTATAAAAAAATAGCACAACACCGGCCACGAGTGGTGCACAACAAATTGAGCATAAATGCATGAAACGTCAACCACCAACGCCCCGAACGCTGCCCCAACGCAACCCCACCCCAACGAACGAATACCGTCACAACTCACAATACGAATGCACACCCGAAAACGTGGCATTGCACCACCACCCTCACAAGTCACAACAGTGCACCACAACACTAGCCACCATAACCTAGAGTAGCACACCCCAAAGAAAAAATAAAATAAAATAAAAAGGGCCAGCAAACCCTACGAATGCAAAGCAAAAAACCACAGCCCGAGAAGAAAACCTAAAAAAAAAAAAAAAAAAACGCCACACCAAGAAGTGGCGTGCGGAATTTATTTATTTTTGAACTCAATATGCCACTCAAACAAAACACATAGCCCATGTTTGGTAAATGGTTGTTAGCTTATTGGATTGGAGGGTATAACTAGTTGATAATATTAGTTGATTATAGAAAGATGTTTGGTAAATTAGTTGTTAACTGATAACTGTTTGATATAATGTCTTTTCTAAAAAAGTTAATTGAAAAAGTTGCTTTAAGTAGCTTTTTGAATTTTAGCATTTTGGAGGGAGTTAAAAAAAGTTGATTGACCAAACACTTATATTGATTTTTTTAACCAAGTCAAATAACTAATAGTGATCAAATAAGCTAAAATTCACTGGTAGGCTAACTATTTTACCAAATAGGGCCATAGAAAACAACATTCAAACCGCACCTGAATTCATGAAGACAGACGACCAAAAACGGATGAAAACGGCGCCGACGCAGCTTCACAACAAAGAAGCAAAATCCAGACTGAAAACAATAAAATTACCGAATATAACAACTTACATTCAAGGAAATAAATCTATACTATATATAAAAGTAAAATCCTCCTATTTCATTTTCCCGCCCAAACTTTTGTAGTTAATAAATTAAATACTCCATATTTTATTGGTCAAATAATTAATAAAGCTTTTTTGATAAGAAAATGTACAATAGAAATTAACTAATATCTATTAATTGGTAATATTGTTTCTATATTCACGTATCAATACTATTAATAAAAGAAAAATTCTCCTCAACTTTCCCGCACAATCTAATATTCTTAATCAATTGATAAAAAAATTAATAAAGTTTAATTGACACAGTTAGCCCTTATAGCTCAGTGGTAGAGCGTCAGTCTTGTAAACTGAAGGCTTGTAGTTCAATCCGGCATGGGGGCAAATTCTTAATTAAACCATTATAATGGAAAAAAATTATGTGTAATATTATAAGAAAAAATAATTTATTAATTATTATTTACACCAATAATAATAATTCGAATACTTATCTATACTACTATTAATAAAATCTTCTTTTTGAAATTTCCGTCAAAACAATAATAAAGATAAAATGGAAAAGAAAAATATATTACTAATTGATTGGAAATATAAAAAGATCCTAATCTATATTATATATAAAAGTAAAATAGCCCTATTTCATTTTCTTGCCCAAACTTTTGTAGTCAATTAATTAAATATTTTATTGGTCAAATAATTAATCTATATCTATACTATATATAAAAGTAAAATCCCCTATTTCATTTTCCCATCCGAGCTTTTGTAGTCAATTAATTAAATATTTTAAAGTTAATACCACAAATGGTGCTCTGACTATTAGGCTAGTACTCTTTTTAGTCATCGACTTTCAATTCGACAATAAATGGTCCTCTGACTTTCATTTTTGACCACAAATAGTCTTCCGTTAAGATTTCTGTTAAATATGTGTTAATTCTAGGGGTAATATCGTCAAATTGATTAATATTATTATGATTACTTCTTTTTGAGAATTATATGACACCATAATTAATTTCAAACATTAATAAACATTAAGTTAATAAATATAATAACAAAATGGACGTGACAAATCACATAAATGAACAAATTAAATAAAATTCCATGATTAATGTTCGCAATTTGTACTTGATTAATTATATTAATTCAACGGTGGCAACCTTCAGTTATGTCCCAAACAAAATGTTTGATCGACTAATGAAGAGAGAAAACTATTAATCAGGCATGCATGTATGAACAACCATGAAAATTATAGAAACAAGGATTAAAAAAAAAATCTTCCATTTTAATCTGTTGGTTAAATTAAAAACATATAGCTCTAATATTAAATTTTCATTTTGTACGCATAATTACGAGAATAATGTGTATTATCTTTTTATTTAGGAGTATTTATATTTGTTCATTGTTTCAAATCTTTCAATTATGTTTGTTGGTGAAAAATTGTAAACATTTTTATTTTATGACAATTATATATATCAATTTGACGATAATATCCCTAGATTTAACACATATTTAACAAAAAATTTAATGGAGGACTATTTGTGGTAAAAAATGAAAGTTAGGGGACCATTTATGGTTGAATTGAAAGTCGATGACTAAAAGTAGTACTAGCCCAATAGTCAGAGGACCATTTGTGGTATTGACTCAATATTTTATTGGTCAAATAATTAATAAAGCTTATTGGTAAGAAAATGTAAAATGAAAATTAACTAATATCTATTAATTGGTAATATTGTTTCTATATTCACGTATGTTAAATACGATAAGAATATATTTACTAAATATTATTAAGAATATGTTGAATACTTATCAATTGTTAAGAAGAGTTTTTTTTTTTTTTTTTTAAATATTTACTGTATACGTTAGGGGATCACGAACTAATATAAGCAATTGATATATATGTTAGGGGCTCACGGCCATTACCCAAAATTAAAATTGATGTAATGTTTAATAATCGCATAATTGATTAATGAGTTAATTACCGATTTGGTCCCTCGACTATTGGGATTTTACCACTTTAGTCCTTGACAATTTTTCTTGTCCAATTAAGTCCTCGACTTTGAAAACATTAACCAATTTGGTCCTCCCGTTTATTTTACCATTTGATATCCGTTAAATTGAGACCAAATTAGTAATTTCACTATACTCAAGGGACCATTTCAGTTAAAATTAATTATCGAAATGGTCCCTTGACTATTTAGATTTCACCAATTTGGTCCTGATTTAACGGTTGTTTAACACCAAAATAAACGGAGGACCAAATTGGTTAATTTTTTCAAAGTCGATGACTTAATTGGCCAAAAAAAATTGTCGAGGACCAAAGTAGTGAAATCTCAATAGTCGAGGGACCAAATCGGTCATTAACTCTTGATTAATTATATTCATAAATACTAATATTTAATATATAATAATAATTTTAGTATATACGAATTGATATTTCTGTTAAAGAAAAATAATTAATTTGCACAATGAAGAGTAAATAATACAAGTAAAATGCATTTTTTTAAACAAAAAAGTGTAAATAAAATGGGATAGAGAGTGTAATAATAAGTACATTGAATGACATAACTTTATTTTTTTGTAATGAAACGCAACAATAAGTATAGAATATATTCATTCTTAAATGGTGTCTATTAAAAATATCAATAAATAAAATAGGATAAAGAATGAAAATCAATAATCTATATATTTCTTTTATATTAATAAAAGTAAAATCCTGCCAAAGACCTTGTGGTCAAGCGGCATGAAAAAATTCTTCCAAATAGGAAGTCATGCTTTTGAGCCTCAGTGGTATGTTACACTAATTGCATTATTATATAAATATAAATATTGCACTAATCAATAATATTTTACCTATTTTAAAATATTACTATTTAATATATAATAGTTTATATATACACTAATTGATATTCATGGTAATAAATTTTTTTCCAGGAAAAATATAATATTAGCGTATATAGTAATTGATATTAATGGTAAGTTGATCATTTTTTTTAACTATTTATTGTATACAATAATAATATATTTACTAATACATAACAATATTTATATTACGTAATAATTATCATCTATTTTGACTAATTTCCATATAGAGGGTACATATTTTGTTTACAATTTTTATTTCTGTATAAATGGTAGAAAATAGGAATGGAAATTGATAAAGCTTAATTGCTCCATGTATTGAAGAAGATAGCTATGTATGTAAAGTATGAAATAACTCAGATAATTTAGACCAAATCCCCACATTTTATTCACCGTTGTTGAGTAATGTAGAGAGTAGGGAGCCTAATGGCCTTTGGGTCTTGTAGAGAGAAGAAGAGAAGGCCAAAGTACCCTAACTTGAAGGGCTAGGGCCTTTTTATAGGCACATACCCCGTACACTACACCGAACATACGTATAGAGTACTAAGGGCCGTATACCCGGGGTATATTCCCTATCAGAAATGAAGAGTATTTGGATGTTTATCATATTTTCAGCCATTATTCAATTCTATATGCTAGGGAATCACGAACTAATATAAGCAATTGATATATATGCTAGGGGATCACGGTCGTCGTTACCCAAAATTGAAATTAATGTAACATTTAATAATCTTATAATTGATTAATTATATTCATAAATACTAATATTGAATATATAATCTATACTATCTATACTTTTATACTATTAATAAAAATAAAATCTTCATGTGTACTTCCCCGCTCAAACGTTTATTAATAATAAGGTTATTTCGCTTTAAAGGGGAAAATTGAAAAGAATTGGTAGTATCAAGAATTTAAAAGGAAGATTGTGCGAAAATAATGCAACCAAATAGAATATTAATAATTAACTGCCCAAATTTAATAATACTAAGCTTATTAAAACAACCAATAATATATGTAATTTATAAGGAAGATTTTGTGCAAAGATAGAAAACAAATACAGTAAGAATCCCATTTATTCTAAAATTTGTGTAATCAAATGGAAGATGTATTTATTTTCCATCTTTACGCAAAATCTTCTTTATAATAAATTCTAATTGTTTTGTTGATATGTAGCTGCAGTAGTGTATGAAAGTTGTGGTGGGAGAAGGCCGTAGGGATGACAACTCGCCATGCAGATGGGAAATACATGTGTGTTATTAAGAGGGAAAATGGAAAGCTTAAATGAAGTGTTTTTTTTTTTTTTTAATGGAAGGGAGATACATTCTTAACTACACTTGGATTAAAAAAATATATGTGTTCCAAGTTAGAGTTTTGATCGCCACGAATGGACATGGATTTAGCAAAGGAGAGAGAGGTATCATTAGTGTAAATATACAGCACGGTTACGTTGTTCTTTTAACACATTTGTTGCATAGGGACTAACATTGACCAAGACGAAGGTTGTAGTAGATTGTGAAGGTTTCATTCCCTCTCTCTGCATTTTAAAATATGAGATTGATTTGTTTTTCGCCTTTTGTTTGTTTTTAAAAGGCGTATGTATATTCAAGGCTCTAGAGCTGGATGGAAGAGATGTTGAGGAGAATTGAAATGGAGAAGCAGGTGACAAATTGAAGGAGAAGGAAGCAATGCATGGTCATGTGACAACAACACAGGACAATCGAACAACTAAAAGAGAGCATGTGGGGAACGAAGCGTAGTCTTGTTGTGAGAACGGGGACAGTGGTGGAAGAATTGAATTGTGGCCATGATGACAATGTGCAGGCGGCGGCGGTGCTACTTTCAATCACGGAGGAAGCAACATGCAAAAACGGTATGGCCGGACAGATCGAACAATAAAAGTTAAGGGGCCGGGAATCCTGGGGATATGATCTGCATTGCTTCCTT
>CM008337.1:27556715-27567592 GCA_002525835.2 Ipomoea batatas | reverse complement strand
CCTTGTTTTCTAGGAACTTCACAATGACATAGCTTTACTGTTAAAGGATACATTCTTGAGTCTAGATTCTTGCCTCTTTTTTTTGTTTTCCTTTTTCGTGGGGTCATTGTAAAATTTTTAGTCTAGTTTTCTGGGAACTTCACAATGACATAGGTTTTTGTTTTCTGCAGCGAATAGAAGCATTTTTTGGTGCTGACTCTGATTTTCCAGGAAACCAAGCATTGGTGAGTGGATGTTGAGTTTCTGAGTCTGGGTATCTTAATTTCTCTCTTGCAGAGCCATGCCGAAGAGGAAGGACAAAGACAAGGACGACGATGAGAATCAGACGAAAGAGGTGATCGCCGTCTCGCCGATGGGAGGAC
Organism: Ipomoea batatas; assembly: GCA_002525835.2. Taxonomy (NCBI): domain Eukaryota; kingdom Viridiplantae; phylum Streptophyta; class Magnoliopsida; order Solanales; family Convolvulaceae; genus Ipomoea; species Ipomoea batatas. The sequence goes on along the minus strand of CM008337.1, from coordinate 27,567,230 downwards.
GGGCGCTTCGCGTGCAAGGATGGTGGAGAGCGACTGTCTAAAGCTAGCACTGCTTAGCTTGTAGAGGAAAACATGGATCGGATGTCGACTCCGAAGGGGAAAGTGAGGGCCTGATCAGAGAGTATTTTGAGATTATCAAGGAAAAGGAAGGATTTGATGCAGATACTGTTCGTAAAGCTAAAAGCCGACTAGACAAGGACAAAAATGATTCTGACTTTGATGAAAAAGGTAAAGATAGATGAAGAGAGGAGCTTTGTTTTTCATCTGACTCTGTGATGAAAATGGACAAAGAAGAAAGAAATTGAAAATTCAAAAGACCAATTCTCATAAACAAAAAAAAAAAAAAATGGTATTTGATAGTTTCTTAAATTGATTGGGGATGATTATACATACCACTTCCTTCCTGTTGACAATATAATGATGCTTTGACACCCAGGGAACTTCAACTTAGCCTCCTGGGCATATATATATTGCTGCCATTGCCATGCAGCGTACACACAAAAGAACCTATACCTACCCGATATATATGATGGCAACACCAGCACAAGTACAATATAATAAGAGCAAACAACTGTGTTGCCAAACCTGCAAAAGCCATTCATCATCAACATCCGCTCCGGTTTTAAAAATTAAGAACAATATATATTACTTCTTTACATGTTGGTTTTGATATATATATGAAGCAAATTCTCAAGGATAGCCATGGCATAAGACCTGCAAATTAAAGGAAACAAGCACTTATGCATTCTCAAAACCAAGAAAACATGACATCTAAAAGTCATTTTTGCTTAGCCTTAGCATCTCTTTTGACCTACGTACAAGAATTATTGCATCTGGAAGAAGCATTATTGGCATACCTTTATGAGCCTTCAGAAGAACATTTCGATATCTTTTCTCTTCCACAAACAGAGATGGAGGGGTTAGGATCTTCTGATGCTGTTACAAATGACATCCAGTCTCTGAGTGAAACAAATATATCTGATGCAAATGAGTTTCTGAACGCATTCCTTGTTAGTTCAGATGAGATTCCCTATGCAAATGGTTCTATATCATCACACGGGAGACACTAATACACACGAAAGCATTAGGGTGTTTGGAGCGCAGTAAAATGACTTCTAGAAAATGAATCATTTTTTGAAAAATAAATTCATTTTATGTGTTTGGATATATTCACTAAGCAGCTGTACATACTTGTGAATATCATTCCCATTTCCGTTGTGATTTTGCAATTGTAAAGATGAGGTAAATAGGATATGCATTTGAAATTCTTGATATGTTGTTGTTCCTTTTAATTTGTAAGTGTGGAAAAGGGGTGTTGTAGGCTCAATTAAATAGGATATGCATTTGATTTTGCCAAGTCACCCGTTTAATTTTTATTTTAATAATTTTTTATCAAAAAATTTAAAAATAAAAAATAAATAAAGAACGCTGGCCACTTTTATTTATTTATTTATTTTTAAAATAAAGATTATATAACCTAGTCTGTCATCCGTGACTTGGTCGGAAATTTGACCATAAAATTTAAAGACATAACCAAATGTGATACAAATTGAATAGTCATGCACCTAATTTGAAAATGTTAATAGTCAATGACTAAATGTGATACAAACTGAATAATTATGCACCTAATATGAAAATTTTAATAATCAAAGATCAAAATTGATACATGTATTACAGTCAAGGGACTAAAAATGATTATTATTATTATTATTATTATTATTTTGGGTTTATTCTCCTATCTTTAAAAAGTGTCGTTTTGTGTTAAAAAAAAAGTGTCAGTTTCTCGCAGAAAGATATTTAGCATTTACCAGGCAGCAAACGGAAGGGTGCCGGGCTCCTTAAACACTCACCAGATAACCTTTGCAAAAAGCGAGTGATAATGGTGTTTGAGAAAACAGTGTTTCTGTCAAAGCCCTTTACACTCATCCCCAACGCCCCTTTAAGAAATTCCCATACCCCTTCTCTGTCCATCAATTTTCAACCCTTATCTCTTAGCCTTTCTTCGTCTTCTTCATTCAATAGAAACCGAGGATTCGTCTCCAGCGGCCCGATTAGCTACTCAAACGATTACAGTAACAGCAGCGACTCCAATGGCGTTGTTTACGAGTACGACCGGTTTGGGGCCTCACAGTACCCGCGCCCCATGGAGATTCAATGGAAGAAGGAGCTTTGCAATTCTGTGCAACTCATTGGCGTCGTTGCGAAGCCCGTCCAAATCAAGCACCTTCCCTCCGGGAAGGTCTTAGCTTGGTCCCGCCTTGCCGTCAAGAAGTCTCAAAACGAAACGTGCTGGTAGTTTATCCGGCTATTTTTACTTCTTTTTTTTTTTTAATCCTCAAATTTATTTTAGTTTGTTCGGTAATTTGAGTAGAGTGGAATTGCTATTTAATGCCTGATTGAGTAAAAGATTGGATGTTTCTAAGGAAATCTAATGGAAACTCCATTTAATCTTCATTCATAGGATAAACAAGGCAGGAGACATATTTATTATATTGATAAAAGCCTCGAGGAGGTGGCAATTCTAGCAATTTTCTTTAAAATTTCTCTAGTACTTTTGGATTTCAAGTTTGTTCTTTGAATCACAAGTGTTCAGTGGTTAGATACATAACTTAGCTATATATTAGGTAAATGGAATTTCATCATTGTTAAGCTAAATTTTGCTTGGAAATAGAACATGAATGCTTTTAGATCCCTTTCCACTCAATGGTTTATTCCTCCACAGTCAAACACTCCAATCATCTCCTTTGTTGTTTAGCAGTTTGTTGGGCGGAATGGCCAAGTCTAGTACCAGGTTGCTAGGGGGATTGTTAGACGGAGACATCAAGGACCAAGTCTAGCACATGCCTCTAGAAAATGTGGCGGTATAACTTATAAGGAAATAAAGTTGCGCCTTCGTTAATCGTTATTAGCTATAGCTTTTGGTGTAGTGGTAAACTCTTGATCAATTGATCCTAACTAGTGGCATCAGAGCCAGGTCACAAAGCTATTTATGCTGAAAGAACAAAAAGGGTGTTGTCTGTTTGACTTGGACAAACATATTGCAAGGGGGTCCTATCTGTTTGTTTCAAATATATATCTGAACTAAGAGTCTTCAACCTTGGCCCATCTTTCTCCATTGGAGTCCTAATTGGCTAACTTGTTCTTTGTTTGACTAAATACTTTTGGCATGGAGAAGAATCTTGTGTTTTAGTTGCCATGCTGCTTCAGATGCTCTAAACTAACAGACGTTCCTCTGTATATTTATTCCCATACTTTAGCTGAAGTTTAACTCTTAGGTCGAACTTATTCTCCCTCCTTCCAAATAAAAAGGATGCGTGCTGTGTGGTTAACTATTAAATGTTTAATCTATAACTTTCAGGATCAATTTGAGTTTTTGGGATGAATTGGCTCATGTTGCTTTCCAACATGTGGAGAAAGGTTCCCAAATATACGTATCAGGTCGCTTGGTCTCAGATACTATTGAAGGCGATGATGGAAAACAGCAGACTTACTATAAGGTTGCTTTTTTCCTTTTTCACATTTCTATTTTCAAGGACTTACGTCACATAACTTGATCGAAATGGTGTTTTCATCTTTGACAGGTGATTGTTCAGAACTTAAATTTCGTTGAAAGGAACTTTTCTTCACCCGTAACATTGTATGATGGGGAATCTAATTCCATGGCACAAGGCAATAACTAGTTATTTACTCAATTTGTGTCCATTTCTAGATTAGGCATGACGCATCTACTATAATTAGTAGTTGTAAAGCTAATGCAATTTCTTTACATGTCCTTGCAGGCACAAAGCCAAAGAATTATGCAGCAAATAGTACAGGATCCGTTGAGGAGCTATGGCAAGCCTTCTTTGCAAACCCTATGGAATGGTGGGACAATAGGAAAAGCAAGGTAGTGCTTTTACCATATTAGTTAAAATATTAAAATGGTTTCAATCAAGGAAGTGCATCAATAAGTAGCTTACATGGCTTATGCTGTTTCTTGAACTAAGTGCTAAAAACCTGTTATTACCAATTACACTGCTATTGTGGTTTACATCTCTCTGTATCAACATGCAAATATACTTGATTGTGTGCCTGTAGTGTAACAGTGTTTATGATATATTTTTGAAATTTCCAACCTTTTATCCTTGGAGAACTGATACCCGTTCTAGCACTACTTGTTCTAGACTGTAAAATACGCAGTTATACCACATAATGTTTGTTAAGAGTCCCACGCTAAAACAATAAGAAAGAGTATATGAGTTTATAAGGCCATGGATTAGACTAGCTAATTGATTGGATTCATTTTTTAGTGTGGTTTGGCCCATGTGCATTATAGCCCTGGTCCAATTTTAGATTCTTGTTCGGTCCACTTTGGTGGTGTCCCTGGTTGGACCCATGTGCATTATGCCTAGTTGAGTAACATTGGCCCAACATTGGTTGTGCGCCCATTGTCCTTTATGTTGGTAGGAACCAAAAAAATGCCATCAGAAATGACATATGGTCATGGATGAAAATGCTGATTGTGCAATAATCTATTCTTCAACATGTCTTTAGTTATCTGAAATATGTAGTGATTGATGTATATCTGTTTCCAGAGGAGCCCGAATTACCCAGACTTCAAGCACAAAGCCACCAGTGAATCATTATGGGTAGAAGGGTGGAACAATCCGCCATGGGTGAAATCTCAACTTGCTATATTGGACTCTAGAATGGAAGGTCTTCGTGATCAAAGTGATAGCATGCATGTGAACTTCATGACAGATCCACCTGTTTAGCTGCTCTCTTATTTGAGTAGGTGCATTTAACCATAATTTTGCTCTGTATATTTTTTTTGACCTTGCCGAGGATCTATTTCAGTTTGAGTGCCACCTCTACCCATTGAATGAGGTAATGGATATATGTATGCTACTTACTGCATCTTGATGATAAGTTAGCTTCCAAATTGAAAGGCATTGCTCTTAGGGTGTGTGTGGTAGTAACCCGTAAAATGACTTCCGAAAAATGTTTTTTGAGTTTTCGGTGTTTGGCAACGTCCGGAAAATGTGGTCAAGGGAAAATGTTTTCCATTGACCAAGGAAAATCAGTTCATTTTTCGGATTTGCCAAAATGGCTGTTTCGCATGTTCTCGACCAAAATCAAGCCATATCACCCATGACCATGGACCAAGGAGGTGGGGAAACCGTCGGAAACCTTTGCTACGGTTTTTTTTTTTTTTTTTTTTAAATTTTATTTAATAATTTCTATTTTTAATAAATAACATTATTTTAATATTATTATAATTTTTTATATTTTAAATAAAATAATTACAATGTTTAATTATTATGCATGCTAGCTCACTTTCACCGACTTCTTTGCCTGGGTTGGCCGGCCTGTACAACATTTTTCCGGTGGCCATCTCCGATGAACATCGTCTCTTAATTAATAACGTAACCTTGATGTTTCTTGAACTAGCAGTCCCAACCTTAGCTCCGTTGCCTTGAGTTTGAGATCATCATATCATTATCGTAAGTAGATCAGGCTAGACTTGTAGGACATGCTTTTCTCAATCATCACCGGACATGAAAAATGCATGTCCCAGCTGCTTTTTTTGGAAAATTAAAAGAAATATGAAGAAATGAAGAGTAATTGACAAAAATATGATGTTTTTCAGAAGTTTGACAAAAATATGAAAAACACTTTTAGAAAATGCAGATGGGTGTCAAAAAACATTTTCCAAACATGTTTGACTTTTTTTTTTTTTAATATATATATAGAAATACACATATCAAATGCATTTCAAAAATGCGTTTAACATTAAAAAAAAATGGCCTGGTCGCCTTCTCCTCCTTGTTACTGGTTGCCTTTTCTGGCAAAGGAGAAGGCGGCCAAAAACTGGTCACTTTCTCCAGTGAAGGAGAAGGCAATACAACTCGTCTGAAGGAGAAGGTGACCAGGTCATTTGTTTTTTTAATGCTACGTATCAAACGCATTCCTGAAATGCGTTTGATGTGAGTATTTCTGAAAAGAAAAAAAAAAGTCAAACGTGTTTGGGAAATGCGTGTTTGACACCCATCCGCATTTTCCAAACGCGTTTTTCATATTTCTGTCAACTTTTGAAAAACATCATATTTTTGTCAATTACTCTCCATTTCTTCATATTTCTGTCAATTTTCTCATTTTTTGTCCTCATTTGCGACTTGCGTTTGTGACAAGAAACTCAAGTTGTAAATAAATTTTTTCTTATTTTGTACAAAAAATATCATATTTTTGTCATTTCTTTTACAAAATAGCACATTTTAGTCAAAAATCCCATTGTCTCGGGTGTCGTGGATCCCCATTAGCATTAGCATGAGCTCGTGCTTAAGCTGTTATCCATGCCTCACTGCATGCATCCCATCCCATCGAATGCTTAGGAAACAAACAAACAAACAAACAAACAAAGGCTTTTTACGTGTCATTTGCAGTTTTTTTTCCTGTGTTGTCCTACACCACCTACCGCACATGGAATTGTAGCAATACACTTTTTTTTACTACAAACAATATAATAATATTGTTCTCCAGGCAAAAATTGTGAGAGATTTTTTTTTTTGGAACAAATGGCGAAAACATTCATTAAAATCACAACAAAGAGCATTACAAATGAAGATAGGAAGTTCCTCGAACTATTCCTTACGATCTGCATTGAAAATAATGGGCAACTCCATTCATGTAACGTTTGACAAATGAATAGTGAAGTGGACACAATAAATCAGAATCAGCTTCCAATATATCTAATTAACTAACTATTTATGTTGCAGTGCTGCAGATAAGGGTTGTCAGTGTTCAAATATTTCTTCCAATAAGACTTATACTTGTCAACCCCACTATCCAGCCATGGCTTCATAGTTCCATCATAATGTATCACTGCTGCCTCCTCAATATCCTCTACCCTAACATCACACTCCTCATAACCTAAACCACTCACATGCCATCTTCTGTCTACACCCACTGTGTTTTTATAGAAGGTTATCCACCCAATTGCCAAACTACCACCTTTAAATAATGATTTCTTACTTCCCTGCATCACATAAGCAAAAACCATTATTAATAATCTACAAATACATTGCTATCAACTAAAGCAGTTACTGCATTAACATCAACACCTAGCTATTAGCATATAATTATGGGAAAACTGCATTTTTAGTCCTCCAGTTATACCATACCGTGGTAGTGGTACAAACTTAGTTTCTGAGTTATATGTGTGACCATCTTTGACCCCTAAGTTAAGTCCTTGGAATGACCAAATCAGCAAATTGGTGGTAGAAATAGTCTCCGAGTGACTAAAATCGTCATTTCGTGCATAACTTAGGGGTTAAAGATGGTCATGCATATAACTCAGGGACTAAGTTTGTACCACAAATATAACTGAAGGACCAAAAATGCAATTTTCTCTATTATCTTGTTGGCTGTTGCATGTGTTTGCATCATCCTAAACACAAAAACTTGCATTATATTAGATTATTTATAGATAAATTTGGATTGGTTATAGTTATAGATCCATACCAGGTCCAAGTACTTGTGATAGACACCGGTTAGGTTTTGCCGCCTCCATTCTTGCAGATTAAACAAATTCATTCCAAATGCCCAGGTGCATGTTCCGTTATCAAATTTCTCTGCCATCACCGGGTCTGTGAAGTTTATCAACATATTCATCGGACGAAATGAAGGTTCACCTGGCTCACATGTCTCAACAGCAGCATTCACTTTGCCATTCATGTTGGTTCCCCAAAGTGCTGTCAGATCCCTTAGCACAACTACATCGTGGTCAAGAAGCAAAATCTTGTCGAGCAAAGGGAACACGTCTGGCAGATAAAACCGCAGGTGATTCAATGCAGAAGTATATTTTGGATCAAGAGAGCCTTGCTTATGCAAAGTGGCATTGTGTTTGGTGGACAACCATTCAAAACCATCTATGCTCTGGATCTGAATTGTCGCTTTGCCAGGAGTATTCAATAAAAACCACATTGACATTGCAGGAAGGTTAAGAGAATCTGTCACTATATGAAAGACAATTCTCTCAGGATCCTGCCAAGTAGCTAAAAATTCATCTTTAGTACAAAATTTATAGATAAACACCTGATCTTTGGAAAATTTAAGTTATGCCACTAATTTGTACAATCAAATATTGAGTTTTGCCATGAAAGTATTAACACAAAATTCTGAATATCCTTGAATATATGGCGCATCCATTCATAAAAACACAGAAAACATTTGCTACCCTTTTTGCAATATACATTAAGAAATACTCTCCAACAATTATATGCATGCACATTGTGAGCTCTTTTATTGAAAAAATAAACACAGAATGAAAACATATCAGATATGAAAACAATATATCCTTACATCCACCAACACCACACCAAGAGTGGAAAAGAAATGAAAAATGAAATTAAGAGCTCAAGAACAGAAGATGAACCCAGAGAAGAAGTGTATATAACTATATACAATGGAAACTTACCTCAGCTGCTGATATGGTTGAGTTGACAACCACAGAACATGCCAAAATATTATCAGAGAAGACAGCAAAGTGATACAGATCTGGATTGTGCAACTTATGTTGGTTGGGGAGTTCCCGCTCTTCACGTTGCAAGGCAAAATATTCAGCAGTCAACTGCATGGAAAGGCAGTGTAGGCCTTTAGGGGTGATTCGTCCAGTTAGCTGTGTGAGAAATGCAGCTTGCCTCTTATGTGATCGGAGCTGCTCTTCAGCATTATATGTCATAGCACGAAGTTTTTTCACCATTGCTGTGCAGTCAGGGTACCTTCGGTGAGCTGTTGATAAGGTTGACCTCATTGCTTTCATCCTTTGCACGTCCCTGAAAATGCAAACTAGTTTATGGCTCTAATATGTATTACAAGGACATTTAAGCCTTACAGGAGACAGACAACCAAGACAAAGTTACAAACCAAATAGAATCCATCCAATTCTGCTGCCTATAGTTGTTATCATTTATCCCCTTTCCTCTTCAAAAGTAAATATTAGAGTAGAGTGTTTAGAAGTGTGAAGTGGAGGACTAGGATCATCTTACCTCCGAGACAATTCAGAACCCTTTGTAACTTTATCCACAGTTCTCTCCAGCTCTTTAATTCGCAGCTTCATCTCTTTTGCGAAATGAGAATTGCTACCTGGTGGTACAAAATTCAGATATGATCTTGCTCTAATTATCTGATCCTTCATCTCTTTCACCTTCTCTTCTATTAACCTTTGAGGTCGAAACCTACTTCTATTGCGTTGACCATTTTTTGGCTCAGACTGTTTCTGAAATAAAACCAAATATATCCTTCAGATTCAGAGAGCAAAGCCAATGCTAAGTGTGTGAGTCATGAAAGCTAAAGAAAAGAGTAACCTAGCAGTAGTTACAGAGTGAACTGCACAGAAGGAGAGAGAAAATAGTAAAAGAAAAATAAGAGCTATCCTTCCCACGCTAACATCGGAAATGACTTTACATTTTTAAACTAAATGCAGGCTTTATCCTGACTTATATCACAATCACAGGCAATCATACAAATCCGTCCTGCAAATATTTTTCAAACTATAGTAATCACATTGTCGACCACTCAACCCAAAGCCCATCTTAGTTCTAGTTCTGCCAGTTTGAGTTACACGGTTTCAAATGATACCAAGTTTTACTTCTTACAAGAAAAAATAAAAATACTTTCTTTAGCGAGCAATACCAGATAAAGTCTTAATCATCATCAGTCAATTACAAGTAAAAAGACTCAAAATCCCTAATGTGAATAAATTTCAATGATGCAATCAGCATATAGCAATGCTTTAAACTGTGATGAAGGTTAATGCAGTGGAGCTGAAATTTCATTAGTTCTGAAATGAACATATACCAGAAAATGACAATCTTGCTCAGCAGACTAGCAATATAATGGAAAAAGTATCACCACAAGATGCTGGTATAAAATATTTATTGTACTTAGAACTTGCATTATTTAAATAATATAAAAATCATACTCTTTTATTGGACTCTGTTGCTAATGCCTCCAGCTGACCATGTTGTTTCTCTTTCTCTACATCATCATGCATGTTTCCTGAAATCAAACAAGTTGAAAATGGAGTGAGCAACGGAAATATAAAAGAAACAAATAATATCAACAAAAGAAAGGTAAAAATCACTTTCTCCCAAGCTAGCATCATCTTCGTTTCCAGACTCAATTGATCTATTGCTCTCCTCAAAATCACTGGAACTATTCACTTCATCTTTGTATAAACCAGGGGGAGTTTCTTTGAAAACTTCTCCTTTTTCCTGCACCAACATTTCACACAACTTCTAGCAAAGCAAAAAAAAAAACCCAAGTAAAAACATCTTAAGCAGACATATTCAGAGATTTGGATTACCTCCTCTATTGTTCTGAGGATTTGAACCTCACTCCAATGTTTCTGAACAAGAAAACCAAAATCTCTTTGATCTCAAGTACAACAGTTTAAAACGTTGGCAAGAAGAAGGAAGCACAGAACAAAATGAAAATAATTCTTTTTTCCCACCCCAGTTCCCAGTAATGGGAGCA
>CM008337.1:27535630-27550330 GCA_002525835.2 Ipomoea batatas | reverse complement strand
TTGAGTAAAATCCCCTTCCCACTCCCCCTGCCTGCGGCAGGAAATCTTTTAGTTTCATTTCTGATGTGATACTACCCCATTGATTTAATTCTGCTTTGGTGTATAAAGCTCCCAGCTGGCATTTTCTTGATGAAGACATTCATAAATTAGTATCCTTGTATTTGGAATGTATCATCATTGTTATTCTCTGAGAGTGATGGTTCTATTTATGTACCCATATATTATATGTGGGGGCTACTGGTGGAGCCACTGATTTGAACATAGTAGAGAGCTTGGTTTTATACTTGTTTCATTTTTGTGGCAGGGATGGGAGCATTCCAGTTTCTTTCATCCAAAAGTACCTGATGAGGAAGTTGGATCTGAAGAGTGAGGATGAGGTAAGTAACTAATCCTTTTCCCAACTGATTCTGCTAATCTTTTTAAGCAATCAGACGTAATTGCATTTGGTTAAAGTTTAAATGAACATTGATTGCATCACTTAGCTTTAACAAGTCTATTATCAGATGTTTTTGCCTAAGTGAATGCAATAGTCAAATGACTAGTCAGACTTATTGTTGCATTTGGTTAGATTTTGAATGAAAATTGATTTGTATCACTGAAACTTGAAACACTATTTTCAGAAGTATATTATTTAAAAGCAAATGCAATGGTAACTAGCTTGGTTGGAGTGAGTGATTGTGCACTCTCATCTCTTAAGAGAGGTTGGGAGTTCAAAACCCCATCTTGTATGGAAAAACCAATATGGCAAGTACTTTGCCCCTTAATTGGGCCTGCCCGGTGCGAATGGGATTAGTCTGAGTACGTTATATGGGCTTTAGACACCTCGTGGTCTAACCAAAAATAAAAATAAAAATGCAATGGCCAAATGAATAGGTTCTTTGTGGTCATGAGTTTATTGATGAGGTTTAGCATTTTTTGTAACCCCCAACCCATCTTTCAGTCATATTCCTGTTGCCCTCTGCCTTTAAATATCAAAGCTATTCTGGAAAGCACTCACTAACAGCAGATGCACGAACGATTAGATGGTACACAATCTGTAGTTGTAACTTCCAATTTTACATTCTGCTGATTGTTTGTTGATTGATATGCAGGTTGAAATTAGATGCATGGGGCAATCAATCGCCCCCACATTACAGCTGAATAACTTAGTTGATTTGTGGCTTCAAATGACTACTCCTGAAAGAGTATCCGCCAAAATTGGTTCATCAGCCAAGGATTTCGTGATGGTGTTGGCATATGGACGTCGGGTTCCTTCTTGAAGATACTTTTATTTTTTTTATTACATACATTTCAGTTATCTTTTTAGTGTTCACAGGCTTTCAACTAAACAGAAGGGATACCTTAGAACTGCTTGACCATGACCCATCATGTATACTTGTGAGGCAGGTTCTGGCTTGCATCGTTGAGGAGTTTGATCTTGAATTGCTCATTGAAATGGGTTTCAACGAGTGTTTGTAGTGTATTTGTATTCTTATTGCGCCCTAATTTTGACGATTTAGGGATGCATTTGATATTGTTACTGCCATGTTGATATGCATTTGTTATTGAAGTAATAAACGGAGGGTTTTCTCCATTATATTCATTTTGAGCACTGAGATGAATCATGTCACAGCCTAATCCAACCATGAAGAAAGGAGAAAAGGAATAAGAGATTCATTCAAAGCACATAATAATCCAACCATCGACAAACTGAAAAAATACAATTTGAAATGGAATATGATAGAGCTTGATAACAAACTCCATAGCTCAAGTGGGATGGCTGTGCAACCCTAATAACTGAATTTACCACTCTCTTCCCCTTCAATTAGAGGCAAATTTTACCGTGTACCATGGTTCAAAATGATGCAATCAAGTAACTCATACCTTGTATAGACGTCTTAGGTCACCGGATCACTCAACCCTTCTTGCTCTTCTGTTCTCTTGACGGTTCACTCAACACTTCAGGATATAGGCTAGAAGTTGGGAGTCCTCCACGGGTCTTCTTAATATTTCTACACAATATATCAAGCTTTTGCCAACAATTGTTTAATAATTTTTTCTAGAGCTTTTCTCTTCTTTGGGTAGTATGTTTATACTTTTGATAGTTGGTTATAGAAGAAAGAAAGTTTAGAAAGTCATGAGAAAAATAAGAACTCAACTGAACTTGAACTTAACTGATAACTTATCTCATGTTTTATTTAACAAAGAGGTTCCTTATATAGAAAACCTTGTAGGAAACTTACAAAGTTTTTACAATTCCTAAGAGATAACTATTACATGAAAAGTCTTCAAACTTAACTAATAAGTTATATAAAAGCCTTCAATCTTAGTACACACTAGAACAATAATACAAGATCTAAGTTATTACATCAAGTACAATAAGATAAGATCTAATAAAGTCTCTTTATTTTTGCTATCTTACATTTTGTCTTCTAGCATTTTTGTCTTCTTGCTCCATTGTTGATAAGGCATTTTTTTCTTGATCTTCTTTTATCACCATTTGATAATACTTTACCGTTGATCTTTGGCTGAATGTATTTCATCTCTTGAATTTTTTCCATTAATACTTGCTAATATTGAGATAATACAATGATATTATTCCTGAATTTTTCGTCAAGATCCATATTCCACACATCGCTCGGAATGGTGTGAGTTGTAGGTAAATGTGAAAGTTGGTATTGTACCAAAACTTAGCAAATGGCAACCGTTTTAACAATTGTCTAGACTTGTGGAAGGTCATACATACATACTAACTATGTCTCTAAACAATGGTTGATCCTCTCTGTTTGACCATTTGTCTAAGGGTGATACGTAGTAGGTATATTGAGCTTAATTCCTAGACCCTTGAACATACCTTGCCATAATTTATTCAAAAATCCCTCCTATGTTAAATGGACGTTCTGACAGTTAAAAATAAGGTTAAATAGGTATTAGTTCATTTATTTTCCTTCTCTAACAAATTAATGCTTATATGTAGAATCAAAATAAACGTGAAAAAGAATAGAAATCATTTACAAATATTATAATTATAATTTAAAACTATTTTGAAAATGGTGTTCTAAATTTTTGTTTAAATTTTAATTTTGTTAATAGCATTAGTTTAAAATTATAATTATAATATTTACAAATAGTATCTGTTCTTCTTTTTTTTTTAAAAAAAAAAAATTCCGATTCCCACATATAAGCAATAAATTATTGAAGAAGTGACTTGAAATAATTATAATGCTCTTATTTTTAAGGGTCAAAATGCCAGAGAAAAGAAAAAATCATAACTTTCAAAATAATTAAAGGGAATATTGTGAATACATGAGTAATTCAAGAGTGAAAAACACTATAAGCATATATTTAAGCGGCAAAAGTGTTATTTTCTCATTTTATAATTATTGTAAACTTTCAAGTCTGTAATGTTTATAAAAATGACCATGTTCTTTTTCGCCTTATATTTCAACAACTCTCATCCGTTGATCTATCCAAATGAATGTCTTTTAAAAAATCTCAATCAAAGCTTTTAAATGATACTGAGTATATCTTTTTATACATTAATTTTATTTATACAAAAAGAAAAATAAAAAACAAAGAGATAAAATTTTTAGAGTTGGGTTCACAACATAACTACTGCCAAGTAGAGGTCTAGGTCGTTTTGTGGGGTGTTCCCATCCATCTTATGTATAAAAAAATGAAATATAAATAAAGTTAACTAATATTTAAAAATTAAAATAAATAAAGATTATTGTCATATGAGATGTATTTTAGGGGGTTGGGGAGGGGGGAATAGTTTGATACTTTCTGCAAGCTGTACCACATACGGTGAGATTTAGACAAAATTCAGAAAGCAATATCCCAACTACACTTCCTTTGCATTTATTTTTTCAAATATCCATTTCAGGACACTGATAAAATATACTTCGTACTACCAACTGCTTTTTAATAAAATGTAATATCGTACTAGAGAGTGAATAACGTGGTTGCAGAATAGAATGGGATACAAGGGATATTTGACCACATACCAATTATCATGAAATAATGAGCAAGTCTTGGTGTCTAATATGATAAACCTGATTGCATCAATGCTACCCAGAATTACCGGCAGCTGGAGCTTTGAATTGCACCGAATCCTCCCGGGCTTTTAGATGTGTACCGAATCCTCCCGGGCTTTTAGATGTGCCAACACAAAATCTAATGGTGTAAACCCAATGGCTCCGCATATAGAAACAAAATCCCCAGTGAAAGGCATTGCTACAGCTACGAGAGTTATTAGCCCCATGTAGGGAGAGATGAAAGCGGGGGCCGGAATAGACCGGGATGATGGCATCATCTCCACAAAACATGCAAATGTTTGCCTGCAATACATCTAAGATATAATGATTCAGAAGATCAGAAATTTAAGTATGTGCAAATGATCCTCTTGAGATGTTCTTGACAAAGGATTAATTGTGCAAAGAAACCACATATTCTAGATCTACATAACAGGCCACTGCAACTTTCACAAGTTTCAGACAATCACTAACAATTCTTCCAATTTAAGTCACAAGGGTAAAAGATGTTGTAATATTTGAATCACTGCAAAGATGTTGCCCATTACATTTGTCCACTTTGGAGAAGTAAGAGAAGCTAAAATATAAACCTGAACTTCTAAACCAAATGCCCAATACCCAAAGAAAGCTAATTGCCAGTAAGACAAAGGGGTGATGTTACCCTCCAATCAAAGTTTTCTATACTGATATTGGAAAGAAAATGATAAGGACATGTGTGGTTACACATCTTACCTGTATTGCTCGAGGCATTGCATTTATGGAAGAAAATGCAATTCTCCCAAGAGCATTGAATGCTCTAGAAAGAAAATGAGCTTCCCTGAACACAATGATTGATTAACCTTCTATCAACCTTCTTTTCTAGAAAGATTGAATTTTAAAAGAAAGAACTCTACCCAGGCTGTTTTCTAAGGACTCAAAATGATGTTAAGGGTGCTGTAACTTACCGCATTTACCCATCTCAGCGAATGAATGTCTGGGAGCTGAGATAAAACAGGTTCAAAAGCTCCACAAATAATGATGAAATGCTGTGAAGTTCAGTTCCCATTAGGGTGATAATACTAGTATATTGCCAGCAAAGAGCATGAAAGTGTCATACCGCATCTACTAAGGGCAAATTTTTGAGATAACATGAAGTTAAATCACTTAAAGGTTAGGGAACAGAAGAAAAGAATGATATCACAGAGAAAGACAAAGAGTCAGCAGAAATATGAATGGCGGCAATGTTATTCCCAAGGGGAGCCACTTGCTGAAAAAATGCAACAAACCAGCAACCCCATGATCCTTCAAGTTCAGGCAAGACGCACCAAACATCAGCAACTTTCATTTATATACAAATCCACAGAACAGTTAAGACACTTAACAATCCCCATGAAACACTCACTCACTTAAATCTGTGAAGTATTTTGCACTTATGCTTGCATGTAAGCATGTTAATGTGGAAGACAAAGATGAGCAGAATTAATTCAATTAAGTATTTCAGATAAGACTGTAATTATATCACAGTATACCACTGTCACCTGGACTAGCTATAGAACTGCAGTATCAACAAAATCAAACAATGTTAGGATAAGCCTCTTGTTGATTAAAAAGAAAGCTTATAATTGAATCCACACAAGTTTATGAATACACCAGTAGTCATAGATTCATAGTCGAGGTGGAGTACAGTTTCAGAGAATAAAGCACCATTTCCATATAATGATGGTATCATTTATGACAACTGAACAATGTCAACAACACAATATTGAGAAAATACCAACCATATATACTATTGAGCAAGGTGCCGACACAACTACTAGACTGGAATACCAAGTGATCAGTGTCCCACTTACTAAACTAGCTACTCCTGAATTAATTCCATTGAAATAACATCATAACCATTCACCAGAGAAATAATAAGCGACACTAAAGATTAAACCAAACAATGATTCAGAGTACAATTAGCATACTTCAAAAGTTCCACTAGGGTTTATGGGCTTAATACCTACCAGGCATCAAGTATGAAGACACTGTTATTTTTTGTGCATCAAAATCCAGCAAGGGTAACTACCAATTCAAGCAAGAACATAGCATTGGGCATAAAATATGACTTACTTGACCACATGACCCAACATGTTAAATTGCAAGGCAGGATCCGGCATCTTGAATTGCTCTTTGGAATGTGTTTCTACAATGGTTTGTAGTGTATTTCTATACCAATTCTACTCTAACTTCAATGATTTAGAGATGCATTTGATATTGTTACTATCATGTTGATATGCAATGTAAATGGAGTAAAAAACAGAGGAGTTTCTATATTGGATAAATTTTGAACACTGAGATGAATCATTATTGAGTTGATCTGCAATCAAATCACTTGAAATGTAAGTTTGTGCATTCAAAATACTGTATCTACAATGAGTGCTTACAATTACAACTTCACTCCTATCATTTGAGCCTTCTGGACTTGAAATGCTCAGAAAATCACTTGACTGGACTTGAAGATTTCAAACCCTAGTGCGAGCGGGTTGCGTGGAACTCGTCGCACCGGCGAAAGAGAGCAATCCGCCCTGCGCAGCTTCATCTTCGTTGAGGAAAAGATCATCGTTGACTCTAAACGCCGCGTGTAGAGCAACGATCGCCGCTCCAATCAGAACCGACACCAGAACGTTCAGCCACACGCGAGTGAGCACCAAGCACACCACCGTGAGCACGCTGAGAACAACAATCACAACCCTATCGTCGACCGTGCGACTGAATATCACCAGCGGTCCGTCGCGGAAGAAGTAGAGCAAGAACCAGGCGACGAACAGGACTAAGAACACAATCATGGAGAGCGGATGCCATAGGAGGCTGAGGAAGAGTATGAGGAGCATCGTTACGGCGTAGTTCATGCGGAAATAGTTGAGATTTCGGCGGAGGCGATCGGTGACGTCGGCGATGGTGCGCGGAATGGAGTACAAGGATGGGCGGGCGAAGAGCTCGCGCCATGGCCGCAACGGAGCGAAGGAGGATGACGTCGTGGGTGGGGCCCGGCCGGAGATGTCGGCAGCGGCTGAACTGGACAGGAAAGAGTCGTACTGATACCCACCCCCACCCCGCATTGCAGAAGAAGTTGAAACTTGAGAGAAACGACGACTCCAAAACCCTATGCTTAGAAAGAGAAAGCCAACCCCTTCATTTCTTGATTGAGTTATTTCCACTTTTGGTCCCACGAGTTTGGGACCATTTTCACTTTTGGTCCCTGACTATTAAAATTTTCAGATTTAGTCCCACGACTTTTAAATTCCTACCACATTTGGTCCTTCCGATCAAATTCCGGCCACATTCCGGTCACCAGTAACTATTTTCCGACGAATGAATTAAGTTAAGGATAATTTTGTCATTTCCTTAAAAAAAAAAAAAAAAAAAAAAAAAAACTCCATCCCAGCTACCAGACTTCTTCTCCCTCTGTGAATGGAAATGAAGGAACTGCGCCATCGATACACAGCAATAGAAGGACAAATCTAGATGTTGGAGAAGATAAAATACTTGAATAAATTTATGTACTCCTTTTTTGCCAAATCTATGATTGGATGGTGAGAAGAGAAAAGTGTTTACTCCATGTCTCCATGAAGTACTGCAATTTCAATATTGGCTACAACTTGAGCGAAATCAACCATGTACAGTGGCGATTTCCATCCTCTCTCGCCGGCGTCCTGCTCGCCTTCCCCGTCGGCGAGCACGCTGCTGCTGCTCCAATCTACACACGCCTTCCTCGTCGCATGTGGAGGTCCGTGGTTCGCGTGGTGGTTGAAGCTCCAGTGTTGGTTGTGACTACGGCGACTTCAGATCTGACGGCGGCGGGCAACTTAAAATCTGGCAGCATGGCCGGTATGGGTTTTGTTTTGTTTTGTTTTGTTTTTTTTTTTTTTTTTTTAATTTAAAAATTAAAATGACAAATTTGTCCTTCATTCGTCGGAAAATAGTTACTGGTGACCGGAATGTGGCCGGAATTTGATCGGAAGGACCAAATGTGGTAGGGATTTAAAAGTCGTGGGACTAAATCTGGAAATTTTAATAGTTAGGGACCAAAAGTGGAAATGGTCCCAAACTCGTGGGACCAAAAGTGGAAATAACTCTTTCTTGATTCTTCCCAAGTATAGAAATAGTCAATAACACTCCAAATATTATTTAATCCAAATTAAATCTCTTAGTTATACTTGTGACCTCATTCAGTCCTTGAAATTGTTTGTTTAGTGATCATTTTAATCATTCAGTCCTTAAAATTGTTTGTTTAGTGATTATTTTTGTCTTTGATCTTAGATATCTATTAAATTTAACACTGATTAAAGGATAAATATGAAAATTCAGTAACTTCCTTCCAAAACACAAATCACAAATCAGATAAGTTTTGAAGTTGTTATAATCTGGCGCATGTAATATATGTTGTTGATTAAAAATATAAACACAATATAAAATAAACATAAGAATAATATAAGGCAAAGGTGCACCTTGCAAGGTAAATTCAGGTTCAAAACGTGCGTCTGGATTAACAATTGGGTATAAAGTTCTATAATTGTGAATATAGAGTTCAAAATTTGTTAATATTGAGTTCTGTAATTTTGTACATTAAGATCTAAAATTGTGAATATTCAGTTCTAAATTTGTGAATATAAAGTTCTAAAATTATGAATATAGAGTTCAAAAATTATGAATATAGAGGAGCGAATTCTAAGTTAACGGCAAGGAATGAAACATTTTTAAAAAAATTCAAACAACACCATTTTGCTTCAAAACGACGCCGTTTTAGACCTAGGTCCACCTTGGGTCTATATGGCATAACAACGGGACAATTAACTATTAGTTTATAATTGATAATTGATTATGTTAGTAGATAACATATAGTTAATTGTGTTAATTGATTTAACCATATAGTAGTATTAATTTATCATGATTAGTATTACATTGCCACATAAATAACTCTTCAACGTCTAAATATTATATTTTGATTTAAGAACATTATATTTTTCTTAAAAAGTATTACAATTATCACATAAATATTACATTTTTCTCATAAATAACAATCAATTTATTGATAATTAGTATTACACTATCCATCATATAGACCCAACTCGTCCCATAAGTCCTCTCAGAAGAGAGTTACCCTAAGTATATCAAATTTTTATTTGAAAAGAAACTAATTTCTTTGTTTCATTTTATCCATCTTACTTATTATTCATTCGTCAAACTAACTTTTTCTTCTTTATTTAATTTGTTACTTATTTTTAAATTTGATTTTTTGTGTTTAATAGTCCTTTTAGTGTAGTTCTAAATATATAAAATTTGTATACTAATACTAAATTTAATATTATAAAAAATTGGATAAAAAGTAACTTCAATCAACCATCGTTAACTGAACCCTATACAAAAATGAAACAGATGGAGTAATATATTTAAATTTTACCTTGTGCTCAGTCTATAGCTCTCATTGGGGGAAGGTAGGACCAAAACTCAGTGGTAGGGTATTGACTCTTTGTGTAGTAGCAGATAAAGAAAGTATAGAACGTATATATCTTGTAATAAAGTAAATAGTACTAACAATTATAATATTCATTTAATTCATAATAAAATATTTATTCTTAATAAACTAATTATAAATCTATCCAAGCATCAACAATAGTTTGAGATGAAAATTAAGACATAATTTAAGTTGGGGAAAATAGTTTGTTATCAAATAGGTGTACCAGAATTGCTGAAATTTGGTACGCCACATCCTAACTCCACATTATTTACATTTATTTTTTCAAGTCCCAATTTCCGGAAATAGATAAAATATACTCCGTATTACCAACTGCTTTAATAAAATATTAAAATGCAGTAGAGTGGATAACGTGGCAGCAGGATAGAATACAACAACCCAATGGGGTAGTTTAAGTGGCAAGTGAGCTCTCTTTGTGGGGAAGAATTTCGGGAGAACCCGGGTTCGATTCCCACAAGTGACGATTCCCCCTGGGCCAGCTCCTGTGCCTCTCGGAGCGAACGTGGGTGGACCTGGACCGTTTAACGGACAGAGAAAGACCCCGTGAATCTACCAAAAAAAAAAGAATACAACACCAGAGCAAAGCCAAATACAGGGTGTACTATTGTGTATATAGCTGTGTGAACTTCTATAATAAATCATGGTAATAAAATTATTATTATCCCATAAAAATATCTCATTTTTAAAAATAAATTAAGTCTTTTTATAGTATTATTGACTCTATTACAATGTAGTATCTGCTATGCCTTCACTGAGACTTAAACCTACCGTACAATCAAGTGCCACTAGACCACAATGTTTTTAACAAAATAAATTAGTTCTTACTTTCATATTATTAAATTTATAATTTTCTAAATATTTTCGTTATATCCATATAACTTAACACACTTTAAAAATAATCTCATATTACACTTAAATAATTTTAAAAAGTACAAAACTGCCACTTTTCAGCCTTTTTGCAAACAAAAATACTAGATGCACTCCCAAAATTATATTCCCAACTTTTACTTCCACTTGTGTTCAAATTTGATTGGAGGATGAAACAAAAAGGAATGGATAAACACATGACCCCCTATTAAATTGATCAATCAAAGCATGCCAACTCATATGGAGTAAAAAATAAGAGTGTGAATTGGGAGCATATGTAGAATTACTCTGTTGCAAACACCCTAGCAAGCAAAAAAAAAAAAAGACTTTTATTTTTCACATCAGCTTGTAAACCCCATCCTTCAAGGATTGGGTTAGCTCAAGTTATATATATATATATAGTCAAATAAATCTGTAGTAAAATGAAATCAATATTTTTTAATATTACTATAATGAGCATATTATTTGTATAAAATGAAATTAAATAGCAAGAAGTGAGCATAACTCATACAAATATCTCTATTGTCAAATGAACCTATTATAAAATTGTTGTTATAATAAACCTATTGTAGGTAAAAAAAAAATAATAATAATAATAATAATAACAGAGCTCATTTATATATGTATATGAACTATATATGTACTTACAAATTCTACTTCCTCATTTTTACTCCATGATGTGAGTTGCGACAAATAAGAATATGTTATTTTGATTGTTTAAATCTCAAGAAAAATGTCTACCTCAAGAACCAGTGACAGGGAATAGAAGTTTGAGAATAGAAAATGAGAGTACACCAAGTATTTTTCTATGTATATTGTCAAATGAAAATGTTTTGAAATTAAAATGATACTTTAATATTACTATAGTAAACCTATTGTGTATATAAAATGAAGGAATAAGGTTCAAATTGGTCACTGAACGTAACCTGAAAGTGCAATTAGGCCACTGAACGAAAAAAATGTGCAATTAGGCCACTGAACACTCCAAATGCATGCAATTTCACCTGATAGCAGGTTACCTTCAATTTCATCAGGTTGTCTGCTTACATGGATGGTGATGTGACATTTTAAAATAACTTTTTAATAATAAATATAAAAAAAGTAAAAATTAAAAATTTAAAAAAATATTAAATTTTTAATATTTTTAATATTAATATTTTAATATTTTTAATAAATTTTTATTTTTAAAGTTTATTATTTAATAAATATTAAAAATAAAAACTAAAAATTAAAAAATATTAATTTTTAAATATTTTTTAATATTAATTTTTTAATATTAATATTTTTAATATTAATTTTTAAATATTTTGAATTAATTTTTAATTTTAAAGTTTATTATTAAAAAAATATTTTAAAATGTCAACTCACCATCCATGTAAGCAGGCAACCTGATGAAATGAAAGGTAACCTGCTATCAGGTGAAATTGCTTGCATTTGGAGTGTTCAATGGCCTAATTGCACATTTTTTTCGTTCAGTGGCCTAATTGCACTTTCAAGTTACGTTCAGTGGTCAATTTGAGCCTTATTCCTAAAATGAAATTGGGCACATGAAATGTAATTAAAATGATACTTCAGCAAACTAAAATAAAACTCATTCTGTGGTGCTTAATAAAATTTGCTAGAGGCCAGTTGGCTACATATCATGAAAGAATGAGTAAGTTTTAGTATCTAATATGATAAACCTGATTGCACCAATGCAACCCAGAACGGCAACAACTGAGAAGCAGATGGCGATTGCGGCGTTGATGACAATCACCGGCAGCCGGAGCTTTGAATTCCGGCGACTCCTCCACCTCCCTGCTTTCAAATGTGCCAACATAGGGAACACAAAATCTAAAGGCGTAAACCCAACAGCTCCGCATATGGAAACAAAATCCCCGAAGAATGGCATTGCTGCAGCTACCAGTGTTATTAGCCCCATGTAGAGACTGGTGAAAGCCAGGCGGATCATATACTTGTGGAGACTCGAGCCGCCATTGCTTTTCTCCTCAAAATATGCAAATGTTGGCCTGCAATATATCTAACATACAAAGATTCACAACATCAGATCAGATATTCCGGCATAAGTTTCAGACAATCATAATATCCTTAGCCAGTTTAGTCAAGATCGCTAAGGATACAAACTTGTAATCACAATCACTAGTTCGAAACTCAACCCTCTTGGTTTAATTGTTTAAGCCAGTGAACTATGAACAATTTAGGCTGGTTTACTTCTTGTGGTCCCTTGCCGGTTAAGGTCACAAGACAGGGTTTACCCGGTACATACTCTCGGCCGGTAGTGGCTGGCAAGGCCGGATTTTAGGGCGTGTAAGACATGCAATAGTTAGTATATGTATTTGTGATTATATTGGCTCAAAATTAGGTTTTCATGACTGATCTAAATTCTACTACGTATTATTTAAAAAAAATTCTACTCCGTAATATTCACACGAATCACTTTTCTTCAATTCGCAGTTTATTTATACTTTGGTAGGGCCTCACTTATTTACCAGCACAGGTCACACAAATAAAAAAACCGGCCCCTGGTGGCTGGGGTTTCTCTTGTAACCAAAAAAATGTAAAAAAGTTGTAATACCTGAAAGCATCCTGATATTTGAATGACTGCAAAAATGTTGGCCATTACGGTTGTCCACTTTGGAGAAGTAAGCGAAGCTACAATATAAGGCTGAACTTCTGAACCAAATGCCCAATACCCAAAGAAGGCTAATTGCCAGTAAGACAAAACGATGATGCTATATGCTGCTAAAACACCCTTATACATGTTCTTTTTCGAGGGTTCCCTCACTGTACTCTGGAAAAACAATATAATTCGACAGGGAGACCAGTCCAGTGAAAGTTTTCTATAATTGAATCCCAAAAAGAATGAGTGATTATATATTTTTACCTGTATTTCTGGAAGCATTGCATCTCCGAATGAAAAGGCAATTGTCCCAAGAGCATTGAAGGCCTTGAATGTTTTAGAAGATGAGCTTCCCTCAACACGATGTCTGATTGACCTTCTATCAACCTTCTTTCCTAGAAAGATTAAATTTTAAAACGAACAGCTCAAGCCAGGGTGTTTTCCAACAAGGCTGGGCTTGAAATTAAATGATCGTTAAGGGTACGTGCTGTAACTTACCATTATATATTGATACACCGATGGTTGTACCGGCAAAACCAATGGTGCTGAACGTGCACAGAGCATTTACCCATCTCAGTGAATGAATGTCTGGAAGTTGAGACAAAAAAAGTTCAAAAGCTCCAAAAAAAACGATGAAATGCTGCAAAGTTAGGCTTCCATCAGGGTGATAGTACTTGTATATTGCCTGCAAAGAGCATGATTTAGTTGTAAGTTGTAACACATCTACTAAGGACAAGTTATTGAGATAACATGAAGTAAAATCACTTAAGATTGGGGAACAGAAGAAAGGAACGATATGATGAAGAAAGACAAAGATGCAAAGTTACCTTAAGGCTGCTTCCAGCAGCAATCTGAATGGCAATATTATTGCCAAGGGAAGCCACCTGCTGAAAAAATGCAACAGACCAGAAACCCCATGATCCTTCAAGTTCAGAAAAGACAGATTATGGGCAAGATACCTCAAACTTCAGTAACTTTCATTTATGAACAAATGCACAGAACAGTCTATCCCAATGAAGCATTCACTAAAATCTGTAAAGAAGTGTTTTGCACTTATGCTTGCACACTAAAGTTGAAGACAAAGACAAGCTCAGAATTAAGTGTTAAAATAACTGATAGCTGATAGCTGATTGTGTTAGTTGGTTTGACCAGCTGAATATCAACAAAATCAAACAATGTAAAGATAAGCCTCCCGTTGATTTAAAAGGGAGAGCTTATAGTTAGAATCCATACAATACACCAGTAGTCATAGATTCATAGTGGAGTTGATGGAATATAGTACCATTTCCATATAACGATGGCCTAATTCATGAAAACCGAACAATATTGAGAAAATACCAACCATAAATACTTCGAGCAAGGTCCCGATATGTGGTGTGCTTCTTCCCATCCCATTTCCACAGCGACGCAACTAGTAGACTGGAATACCAAGTGGTCAGTGTCCCGCTTACTAAACTAGCTACTCCTGAATTAATTCCATTGCAATAACATCATAACCATACCCCAGAGTAGTAGTAATAATAAGTGACACTAAAGATTAAACCCAAACAATGATTCAGACCAAGATTAACATATATAGTTCAAAAGTTCCACTAGGGAGTATGGGGCTTAATGGCACTAAGTTTACAGAGTTTGTTATATTTTGAGCCTCAAATTAAAATTCCAGTGAGGGAAACTACTAGTTCGAGCCATCAGCATAAAAC
>CM008337.1:27512631-27529934 GCA_002525835.2 Ipomoea batatas | reverse complement strand
ACTTTGAATGTTACTTTAAGTGCCAACTACCCTCCTATTTGTACATAGAAATGAATCAAATGATAGAATATCCATATCCATTTGATAGTCGGAGTAACAAATTGCTGTATGAGGTATTATTTATAGAAAGGGTCACACTTGTGTGAGACCGTCTCACGGATCTTTATTTGTGAGACAGGTCGGGTCAAAGCACCATGCAAATATTATACTTATATGTGCAAATCTCATACTTATATACTCAAATATAACACTAATCAAAAATACAATTTTTGTTACTTATAAGAGAAAAAGTAATACATTTTTCATAATAAGTAATGTTGATATGTGTCTCTCACTTATAAGGGCAAATATAATACTTTTGAAGAAAAATGTAATACTTTTAAATCGAAATGTAAAAGTATTGTTTTTTCCCTTAAAAGTATTACATTTACCCTAATAAGTAACAAAAATTTTATTCCTAATTAGTATTACATTTGAGCATATAAGTGTTACATTTGCATCTTGACCCGACCCGACCCGTCTCATGGTGAGACGGTCTCACACAAGTTTTTGTTAAACAGAATAGTACCAACTGATAATCTGGAAAGTATGGTTGAGTGGAAGTGATTCATTTAATTGTGTACCGTAGGAATTTGTTAAACAAAAACAAAATTGGGGTAGCAATACAATAATTAATTTTAATTAATTAATTAATTTAAAATTATTTTAAAATATTATTTTTAAAGTTGGTAACCGGAAGATCAAGTCAACAAGTCACTTTGGATTAATTTGTATAAATTTGTATAGTTCAGAGATCCAATTGCATTATTTTTGAGTTCGATGATCTGATTGTAATTTTATGTGTGGTTCAGTGGCCCGACCCTTATTCCTATTTTATTTGTTTGCCTTAAAAAAAAAAAACATATTCCAATGATCCAATCCGATGTTTCGCACATTTTTCCCCTCCTGAGTCCTGGCCACTAGGCCCGTAAACCCGCATAAAAATATAAAACCCAGAAAATGAAAGGGACAGAAATCCGAAATCTCACTTGTCCATCACTTCGAAACATCGGCGACGATATCTGGGAATTCCCTATTTCTCATACTCTAGCGTGCCGTGCAGATCGGAATCTGCAAAATGGTTTACATCACATTGTGGGATGATTTTGTTGAAAAATCTGTTCAGCTATTTCGCGCTGATCCTGAAAAGGTATTTCTCTTCCTGAATTTTTCACTGTTTTCATTTATAATTTTTATTGTTTATGCACTTAGAAATTGGTTGAACTTCACTTGGATGCAGACTCGGTATGTAATGAAATACAGGCATTCCGATGGTAAATTGGTTCTCAAAGTCACCGACGATAAAGAGGTTTCGTGAAAATCTTTTTATTTTTGTTATAATTTGATAAAGGATGTCTGTGATATTTACATTCGATTATTTTTCTTGATTGATTATCCTGGTTAATATTGCTGTTGCCTGTAACTGCATTCACCTTCGTCTATCATCCTTATGAATGCTCGATTGCAAATTGTAGGTGTTTTTTCACTTTTTCTATATACCTAACTGTGATGGATACCTCAGAATCTAGTGAGCCCTTGAAACCTAAATTGTTTGGCTTTTCTATTGGGTTCTGCGGAATTTGTTTATAGTTGCTTATTTTCTACTGTGTTATCATCATCTGTCTGAATTCTGATATACAATTTTCCAGATTGAGTTCTTGTGAGGTAATGATTCCAAAAATGCAACCATTTATCAACATGTTACAAGTATGATAGGAGAAGCAATGTCTGCCATTAATGCTGATCTAGTACATTGTCTCATTTGTCTGCATATTTAATTAAGCCAAATGTTTTAGCACATACAAACATTACAGTGAGATTAGTTTTCTTACTGCTTCTTATAAACTACCATCTTGAGTGGGAGTTTGACATGAAACTAAGAAACATAGTATTATCATTAGATTTCACCCACTAGCCACGTAGGAGTTGCTTTCCTATTCATATTCACTCATTTCATAAGAGGCAGAGAGGTGGGGATGATTTCAGCTCCTTCTGTATCAGAATATGTAATTTTCACTTTTTCTAATTCTTAAATGTTAGTTCAATTTATTTATCCATGCATAATTGAAGTTTATCACTGAATTGTCAATATCAATGGATCTGCTCTGATGGTTTTTTTTTCCCCTTAATGAATTTCCTCGATCTTCCCAGTGTATAAAGTTCAAAACTGACCAAGCTCAAGATGCCAAGAAAATGGAAAAGCTTAACAATATATTTTTCACTCTAATGGCTCGCGGAGCTGATGGTATAACATCTTTTTAGTCTTTCCTTGCTAGTTTTTTTTTGTCCCAGTTGAATTAAATGTCATGGTATACACTACACAATGCAAATGACACTGTGTCTGAACTGTGAAACTCATGTTTCTAAAATTTCAATGTGGTGGTGTTGTGTACAAGTTCCAAATAATGGAAGAATGGAATTGCATTCATTTGCTTTCTGATCATCCTCCTCATGATGCACTGTTTTCTTTTGTAGCGGATATATCAGATGTGGGTGGAAAAGACAATCAAGAGTCCCAGCCAGCCAAGAGAGGGAGGGGACGGAAACAATAGACGATAGTCGAAAATGATTTTCATTTTGTCAGATATACGATAGTGATGGGTATTTTTTTTTCACCACCTACATTATTTTTATTGCAGACTCCAGTTTTCCCCCTTTTTGACTGCAAACTGAATTTTTTGTGGAATGTGATTATGTGAATTTATTCTAGATCGTTGAGACTTCTGTTTGAAGTTATTGTTAATGTTGAATTGCAATTTAGGCTTTAAAACAGGATGTTTTTCTTGTCTGTACGGTACTGTTAGGCCAAAGAAAGTGGAAGCTATTAGAGGTTGAAAGAATGTTGAATGGCCGAATATGCTTGTGGTGTGCCAGAACATAAATAATTTATGGAGTGAGCAGGATATACCTAGTAGGGGAACTGTGGGTGTGTTTGGTTCAAATATTGGAATCGGTATGGTAATGGGTTGAGTAGAAAGAGTGTCTTTGTTTGGTAGGAAATATGAATTGTAATCTAAACAAATAAATACAAATATAAAAATATATATTACATAAATATATTCATACATATATGTGTAATGGACTTAATATTAGCTGGGGGTCCTCTAAGTATAGTGACATCACCATGTTTAGTGTTAAACTTTCAATTTAATCACTCGTGGTCTTTTAACTTTCAAATTTAACCACTCAAGATCCTTCAACTTTCAAGTTAACCACCCATGGTCTTTTAACTTTTAAATTTTTAACTATGATCCATTGATCCTAACTTTGCCCTTAAACTAACGGAAGGAGCATAGGTCGTTAAATTTTAAAATTGAAGGACCTTGGGCAATTAACTTGAAAGTTTAGGATTAAGCCACTATACTTAGAGAACCCCAGTTGGTATTAACTCATTAGTAGTGTGTGTGTGTGTATATATATATTATAGTTTAATATTTAATGCATGAACAATGATTTTTTTTTTTTCATTCTTTTTTCCGTTCAAGAGTAGGGAAAAAACAGTAATGAGTTTTATGATTACTTAAAGGATTTGAATCCAATAGTTGATAGTATGTATTGAATCTTGTAGTAAAGTACAAAAGTCTCCAACCAGCACAACTTGAATTCCATGATTTAAAGTGAAGTTACTATTGTATTTTAAATAAAAAAAAGGTTTAAATTCAAAATCTTATTTAATAGTAATTGAGTTCTTTTGACTCCAATTACAATTAAAAATTACGAGAATTTGTTGAATGAATAAGTATAAGCAGGCAGCTTTCTGAATTCTGATTGTTGGAGTGTGCGAGTGTCAATCGTTATCCAATTTAACATGGTCCAAAACGAAACTATTTCTATGAAAAGAATAAAAGAAATTGTAGTTTGTTATGTTTTGTGGGGCACTCATTTTTTTTTTTAATGATATTGTAATAAAATTATAGTGTATATAAAATGAAATTGAATAACAGATCTCACATATTGCATTTATATTGTCAAACGAAATTGTAGTTGAATTAGAACAATACATTCTATATTGCTAAATGAAACTATAGTCGAATAATAGTGACACTTTTTTTTAAAGGGAAATAATGACACTTTAGTGGTACTGTAATGAAATTACATTATGTGCAAAATAAAAATTGTATAATATATCTCACATATTAAATGTATATTGTCAAATAAAACTATAGTTAAATAAGAATGATACTTGAATGGTGCTGTAATAAAAGTACATTGTGTAAAAAATGAAATTGAATAATAAGAGAGGTTGCCGCATGGACCATAACAAAATTTGCCTTCAAAAATCTTTGAATAATGTCATTTTTTTTTACTTGATCCACGCTGCTATGTGGACCACGATCAACCGTAACTTGCGAGTGCCGAGCAAACAACTAATCAATTGCCTGGTAGGACCAAAATTGCATAATATGCTGGATGACATAAATGCAATATGGGGTAGAGAATTTGGAATGTTTTTACGAAGTAGGGTATGTGTATATCATATATCTTATCCTATTACATTATGATTGCACCTCATTTTCGCCTCAAGTCACGTATATAATAAATTAATAAAAATTAATCATTTTATTACAATAATAACTTATTACGGAGTACTATTTTTAATTACATATTTTAAATTTAAATGAATAGTAAATTTCATTGTGAATCTCAATATATATTTATTTAATTTAGGGTCCGTTTTAAAATCAAAAAAATAACTTTCAGAAGTTTTTTTTTTTTTTTTTTCAAAATTTCTTGTGTTTGGTTATTTAAAGAAAATAAAGTCACATAAAAATATTCATTCCGATCAATGAAAAAAATGTTCAATTTAGCAAAAAAAAAATGTCATTTTAAATTTTTAGTCGGAAGATATATTTTGCATTTTTTATTTTCTCATCTGCCTCTTTTTTCTCACCTCTCTTCAAGGGTGGATCTAGAAATTTCCTTCAATAGGGGCGAAAATAAAAATATGAAATGGTTGAAATAAATTTTAAATGATCTCTATCAATATGATATTCATAAATACTTTTTATTTTATTTAGATTTGATATGCCATTAAATATATAGCGTTAGATTTGTGCTCATTTATACTTGTTTTTGGCTCAAATGTTAGGTAAAGGAAGGTGGAATAATGCATAATTTGGCGTATCTTGATTGAAGGAATAAAAGACCACGTATTGAGCAAAAAACCATGAAAAGATCTAATCTTGGGAGAAAACAAGATTTTAAACCACAAGGAAAACACCTGAGAATCAACAAAATAATAGCACGAAGGTCATCTAGAAGAACTCACGTTGACCGTGAGTCAGAAGCTGAGTTTTTGATCAGAGTCTCAACGTGAGTGTGCTGATCAAAATCTGATATGTGAGACTCAAGGTGGGACTCACACCGTGACTCCTTGTCCTGAAGGCTGCGAGAAGGCACGGACTTGAGACTACAAATACCTTTGGGTGGTTATTTTGTACATACTTTTGATTTTCTGAACTCTCCCTTTAGATTTCTCTCCACAAACCCATCTTAGAACACTTCTACATAGTAATTCGTCATCAATTAGAAGATTTAGAGGAAGAATTCTCTTGTAATTACAACATTCAACTTCAATTTCCAGATTATTTCTTTCAATTAAATCAAGTTAAGTTCTCTATTTCATATTCTTGCATTTATATATATTTTTTTAAGTTTTGAATTCTAGGTTTATTAATTTAATTGTTTCTAGTTTTACATTTCAAGTATAAGTAGTTAAACATATTTAGGATTTGAATTGAACTTCTTTGAGTAAGAATCCCAATATGAATTGAATTGCATAAATTATGTTTTGTATTGTCTTCATATTGAACTTGGTTATGAATTGGGTGAAATTGAATTGACTCTTCATAATTATGGCCAAATTATGCAAGAGAAATTTGGAACTGGTGTTCCACCTATGAGAATAGGGCTACGCCATAGTCATACCTCTCGTATTTCTTACTCACTTTTGAGAAAAGGGAGTTTGAAGGAAATATGCACACAAAATGTTTGTTGAATTGCCTCATCTAGTCAAGTTGTCATGAGAATGAGACTTAAGATTAGTTGATAGTCCAAATAATTACGAGAGTGACATTGACACTTAAAAATCATTTGCTCAAGTTCATCATCTAAATTTGCATAATTTAAACTTTGACACAAATGGAATATTATGCAAGGATGTTTGGTTCAAATATCTATTTCATTTATTATCTTTTAATTCACTTACTTTTTCTCGTTATTGATTACTTGAACATGCACTACTCAAATATCTTTAAGTTAGCTTTCAAACATTTATGAACCTATGCTTAACCCCTCGTTACTTAAATTCCAATTAAGTTGTTCCTTGAAGATGATACTCTTAATTTTCCATCACCACTAAAACCAACTTTTAATCTTCCTTCCTCGAGAGTAGGAGTGAGCATTGAACGATTTGATTCGGTTCGATTCGATTCGGGTGGTCGGAGGATTAACCCACTCGAATATCGGGTTGCAATTTTAACATCCAATTATGTTTTAAAATATAAAATATTCTTTCGATTTTATTTTATTTCGGTTCGGTTGGATATATGAAGGAATATCAGATAGTAGAAATAAAAAATAATTAATAAAATTTAACAAAAGTCTTGAAAAATGAAAATATAAATCATATTTAATAATTATTCTTTCCAGATTTCCAGTAAACTACTAAATTACTAATACATATAAGTATATTAATTAGCAACTTAGTAGTTAGTAACTTAGTATACAAAGTAACAAAACTAGAAATCTGAAAATTGAAATACAAAATTACAGACTACAGAATGACACATTAGTACATTACAAACAACTTACAAGCTAAATTGAAATCCAAAAATAACATTTGACTAGTAAGTTATAAACTACTAACTTACTAAGCACCTACAAAAGATTTAGTTATGAAATTATCCAAATAATTACAAATTCATGATTCTTCCACATAAATAATAGGGAAAAGGGTCAAATAGGCCCTCGAACATTTCATAAGGAGTCAATTAGGTCCACGAACTTTTAAAACTTGCAATTAGACCCTCAAACATGTCAAAATGAGGCAACGAAGCCCACGAACAAGTAATTGATATGAAATGTTCGAGGGCCTATTTGACCCTTTTCCCTAAATAATATGCTATTGATGCTATATATTCAAGCAATTAGATTCGAAATCCTACTCTTCTTCTTCCTATAAAAATTTGGAAAAATTAGCAAATCAAATAAGCAACAGAAAATAATTGAACACTAGACAATTCTAATGTTGGCTGCTTAGTAAGCTTTTTGTCTATGTCAATATTAGGTTTTATGGCAAATTGCTACAATATCAGCATGAACATTGATGAGTAACATACCAACTTAATCCCTTATTTTAAATCATAGGTGGAACCGTGGAAGCTTTCATCATTGCCACAAAATAGGAACAAACATAATAAAATTTGCCAAATAGGATCATATGAACAATACCAAATTTACACCAGTGCAGAAGGAGGCAAGGACACCGAGGTCTAAGGCAACAACTTACAAGTTACCAAGCCTCAAAATAGAGACAAGTGGAGTAGTGGACAACATTACAATATATACAACAGTTGAAGGGCAACAACTAATAAGCAGGGTCGGCTTGGGGTGCAGAGTGGGCACCTGCTTAGGGCCCATCTCTATAGGGGGTCCATAGGCCATAAGATATACAAAGTATTATATATATGATACATATTACTTATTATATATTAAAAAAAAATAAAAGAGTTAATTGTTTCTGAAAGTTAATAACTGAATTCACGAAGACCGAAAGAGATGTTGTTGCATACCCACGACTCACGTCCCCAGGATTATAAGGGTTGCCAATCGCATCTACGCCACAACAATCATTCAAATACTCAATAGACAATATTCGTCGCCTTGCCGGCCAGCCAGTGCTTCGCCTGTTTGTTGGGCCTTTGCCTAATCGTCTTCGCAAATCATAGATTCACAGTGTCTTCGCGTCGCCGCCTAATACAGTAATACCCTAATCGCTTGCGGCCTGCCTAATTTGCCATTGCAAAGGTATTTTATGTGTATTGTTGTTTAGGAATCATAATACATTTTTTTTTTGGAAATGAATCTTGATACATTTCTAATTATATTGTATTATTGTTTAAATGTTTAAGAGTTTGGAATTAGGAATTTTATTCTATTTTAATTATATTTATTAAGATTTCTATGTAAAATGAAAAGTTAATTAGGTTTATTATATGCCGGGATTGAAGGCACATGTTTACCGTTGGGCGAACTAAAGATTTTCGATTGACTGATTCAGATTGGTTGATTCATAAGTGTCAAGT
This sequence comes from Ipomoea batatas, assembly GCA_002525835.2. Classification (NCBI taxonomy): domain Eukaryota; kingdom Viridiplantae; phylum Streptophyta; class Magnoliopsida; order Solanales; family Convolvulaceae; genus Ipomoea; species Ipomoea batatas. The sequence goes on along the minus strand of CM008337.1, from coordinate 27,521,589 downwards.
GCTTTTGTTCCTTTTTTTTTTTGTTAATATCGATTTTATTTTTATATAATGTTGCCTTAAAAACATTCATCCGGAAATGAAAAATGAAAAAGAAGAAAACAAATTGATCATCCGAAAACAAAATTTTCATATAGAGTTATTTTATTTATTTTTTTTTAAATAATTTCGCCCCAGGGACTATAAAAACCTTTGGACCGGCCCGGCTAATAAGTTACCAAGCCTCAAAAAATTGGGACAAGATTAGTTGACAATACACTTAATTAAAATTTGAGACATAAGATGTATTAATGAAGTATAAAGAATAACATTACAGGAATTGTAGGAAGTGTAGAACCATTAGTCCTCCAAGTTCCATTGTTACCATCATCATTAAATTCTGCAAAATAAAAATTAGAAGAATGTTAAAATTACAAGAAAGTGTAAATAAAAATTGCAAGAATTGTAGGAAGTGTTACCTTGTTCAAATCTCTCCAATTCCTCCATATTTTTTCAATTGATAATGAGGTATTTGGTAGCCTAAGTCAAATACAAACCAAAGCTTTCACAATTTTAAGAGTTAATGAACTTTTAAAAGGATCTAAGACCCTCCCAGATGCACTGAAGGCAGATTCTGAGGCAACATTTGGGATTGGTAGTCCTTGTACTGATTCTAAGTTTTAAAATTACTTGTCGTTAATTTTGATCGATTAAGAAAATTCATTTAAAATTTTCATTATTCCAATTATTAATTGAAAATTGATTTATTACATGTACTTTCAAATTCTATTTCTCATTTTTACTCCATAATGTGACAAACAAAGATATGATATTTTATCATGTGGATTTTAAAAGAAGTGTCTACATAAAAAATTTGTAAAAGAGAATATAAATTAAATGTAAAATGTGAGAATACATGTAGTATTTTTTTACTGTAACAAGTGAGAACTTAAAAAGTAGAATTTGTTGTTTTATAATTTCAATTCAACTCGCAAAGTCATAGTAAGATTCTCGTGAGCGAAGTGACAGGACACGACCTACGTCAGAAGAAACAAAATTGTTTCTAATTTAGAAAAATTTTAAAAAATGAAATTACTTACATTATTACATTAATCTGCAATTTAGATTAACAACCAAAACAAACTAAATTCTGAAAGGGAGTGAGTGTTTAGGTCCAACGTGGGCCCCGCTTTGAAATCTGCGACAGAGATGGCAGTTTCTCTGTGCTTCCCTTTGTTATTATTCTCTTTATCCCCTCTGCGAATCCTGGGACTCAGACTCCGCCGAATAATTTTTACTTTTGGGCTCTGCTTCTCTATCTAAAGTTTGAAAATGAAGTGAAAAAGTTTGCATCTTTGTGTTCTTTACGCCTTGTTAATGCTAGGCTTCAGTGAATTGTTGAAGCAAAATCTTCTCTTTGGCACCTGTTTTTGTTGTTTTTCTCTCTCTAGCACACACTGCCTATGGATATTGAAGAATCTAGGGTTTGCAGCATATCGAAAGTCCAACGAAAGGTTCTGTTTTTTTTCCATTGATTTTCTTTCTGTGTTTTTCAGTTTTTGGTTTAGTTTCTTCTGGATACACACTTGATAGTTGATACTGGTCTTTAGACTGCTGTTCTGTTTGATAAAATGCTTCCTTTGTTGAATTCAATTTCTTGAATTTGGATAAAGGCAGTAGAGAAGAAAAACTGTGTTGTTAAAAGGATGAGATTTTAGTTACTTGTGTATGTTTGAATGGATGGTTGAAGTTTTACAGTTGAGATATGGAAGGAATTTTAGTGGTTGCAGAGTTTCTTTAGTTTTATGTCTTAGATTTTAGGATTTGGAGTTGTTATTTTCATAGAAGAAAAGGAAATTCTGGGCTGAAGTTAAGATGGAGGAGATTGAGGAAGCTAACAAGGCAGCTGTACATAGTTGCCATAGGATAATTAGTCTGTTGTCTCAACCTCATGATGAGAACCATTATGGAAAGTTATTGATTGAATCTGGGGATGCTGTGCATAAGTTCAAGAGGGTTGTTTCTCTGCTGAATTCTAAGTTGGGTCATGCAAAGGTGAGAAAGGGCAACATGACTCATACCCCTATCTCCCCGAAATTTCTATTGGAAAACCCCGTCACTGGAAATGATGATCGCCCCAAAGCCCTTCACCTTCTCCCAATCAATTCACTCGAAATCCTAAATCAAGAAAGGAGTTCTACTGTGAATAGTGCTCTCACATTGGGGAACCCCCTACATGGTAAAAGCCCTATTCAATTACCCCATTATACTTCAATGACAAACTATCGGTTCCCTCAACAACAACAAAGGTATGAGCTTCAGCAGCAACAGCATCGCCATGGAGAAATGATTTGTCGTCAGTCCAGCAATAGTGGCATTAGTCTAAATTTTGATAGCACTACTTGCACACCTACCTTGTCCACTACACGGTCTTTTATATCCTCGCTGAGTGTTGACGGGAGTGTTGCGAATATGGATGGGAGTGCTTTTCATTTAATCGGGGCCTCTTGCTCTGGGGATCAGAGTACATTTCAACGCAAGAAAAGGTGTTCTGGTAGGGGAGAGGATGGAAGTACGAAATGTGGTAGCAGTGGCAGGTGCCACTGTTCAAAGAAAAGGTATGCTCGTTTAAGCTGCATTTACTTCCCTTGCCTTGTTCTGCTGTTCATTTCTCTCTTTCCGATATGAACAATTCGGAATTACCTTTGGACAGGAAACATAGGGTAAAAAGATCTATAAAAGTTCCTGCTATCAGTAACAAGCTTGCTGATATTCCCCAAGATGAGTATTGTTGGAGGAAGTACGGCCAGAAGCCAATCAAAGGTTCTCCTCACCCAAGGTATCTTTCAAATAGACTTTCTTAGTGCATTTCAATTGTGATATATGTTGGAAAATAGGATGTTAGTTCATTTCATTCTACTTGCATTGTGCTGCTTGATTGCATAATTGCCTTGTAAGTTGAAGAATAAACAGCTCTGTTATAGCGCCATGCCTTTTCTCGATGGAAATCGTTTTCATTAATTCCGTTCTTGCCTCGTTGGACACACAAGAGCGTAAGAGGTGAAAGTTTGGTTTCATTCAGTATAAAATGGTTCCAGCCCAAGTAACGACTGAGCTTATTTCTATCGAGTCTCAACTTTTTCCATTTTGGTAGTTGATGATGAAAACCTTGAATCCATGATATCCTCCTTTTTTTTTTTTTGTGACGAGAGAAACCCGTAGCCACTACCCGAGGGTGTGCCCTGGGTAAATACGGTCTGATGACCCTAGCCAGCAAAGGACCACAAGGAGGTAAACCATCCTAGGTTTCCCATAACTGATCGCCTCACACCAAGAAGGTCAAATAGGCCGCTCCATTGTAACCTTGTGGTTACCAAGTCAACAGCCGGACCAACTTGGCTAGGATTGCCCCATGATTCTTGTTTTTGTGTGTATGTCTAGGAACACTTTGTGTTGGGTTGGCTAGGTACAGAGATTGATATTTTTATTTTTAGTTGTAAACAGAACTAAAACAGTTGGCTGCTACAGTCACTGTTCGAAGTATTTCTATAACGTTACTGCCTTATTGTTTTTATCATGGAGTTCAGTTTTAGCCTCGTTGGATAAGTGGCTTACTGTAAACATGTACAATATCATATGATAAATATATCAATCTAACATCTGAGCTTCTGTTGTTTTTATGTAAAACCCATGTTCTGCCAACAACTATGTAGTGTGATGACACCTCTGTTACCATTCCAAATGTGTCACAAAAATGTAAAACCCATGGTTTCAGTAGCTAAACGTTGACTGTGCTTTTGCAGAGGATACTACAAATGTAGTAGCATGAGAGGCTGCCCTGCAAGGAAGCACGTGGAAAGATGTTTGGAAGACCCTTCGATGTTGATTGTTACTTATGAAGGAGAGCATAATCATCCCAGGTTGGCGTCACAATCAACAAACACATGAAACTCGAATAACTGGTGGCGAGTTTCATAAGGATATGACGAACCCTTTAAACTTTGTGGTCGGTTTAGGCTATTACATATCAGTGTACAGATTTTGCTTGTTTAGAGTTGGGGGAATTATGGTTCAAAGGTATAGGCTTTTCCTTCATGGTATTGGAAAGGTAAAATCTCATGGCAAAAATTTTCTTATGGAAAGCTCAAAGCTATTTCGTTGGTAGTGCAATTGAATTGTTCCTGTTTTTTACTTGTGTAGAATGAGGATGCTAAATGCCTATTTATTTATTGTTTTGCACAACAGGCCATAGGGTTTGTGGCCATCGTTATATCGTGGACCACGGTGCACATAGCAATGTGCGCCCTGGTCCAAAACGACGTCGTTTCGATGTTAGTAGACGCAGGCGCGAATGACTCCAGGAAATTCATTATCTATAATACACATAATCATTATTTAGAATACACATAACGTTTGCCTAGAATACACAGAATCTTTGCCCAGAATACACAAAATATTGACACAAAATACACAGAACTCATACTCCTAACATTCGAATGCACAAATACATCCCAACCTGTGTAAATAACATGAATACACAGAATATTGACACAAAATACACAGAACTCATCTGCCTAAACATTTGAATGCACCCCCTAGGGATGGTACGTGGTCTGACTTTGCCTACCGTCAAACAGAAGAGTCTCTAGGTGTAAGCTCGAATGACCTTGACTTAGAATGACTGAACACCCTAAGGATGCTACAAGATTTGATCTCGCCTACCATTAAACGCGTGTGCTAAGGGTCAATGGTTTAGGTACCTTGGCCTAACGCAAACATGAAAAAGCAAATAGCAATGACAAAAGCAAAGAAAGAAAATACAAGACGTAAAAAGCAAACGACAAGAACAAAAGCAAAGATCGAATAGGCCACGACTTGGCCGACCTCGAGGTCTTGGTCGACCTTGAGGTACCAACCGAGCCCCCGGCCTTGGCCAAGCTCGGCCTACCTGCAAGGGTGGCCGAGCTCTCTCCTGCAACGACCCCGTGTCTTTTGCATGTTCCCAAAACTTTGTTTGAAATTTGTAAACCAAGTTTAAGGTGTAAGTTCTACCGAAGAGAAGAAAGAAGAAGGTATTGGAAGCCCTTGAAAATGACTATGCAAATAAGCCAAGGATTTGTTCTAAAAGTACGAGAAAAGTTGTGGATAATTAGCAAAATATCATAAAGATAGTTTGCAACACAAATACTCCGAGGTGACATTAGAATATGATTTCTCGGTCGGCACATGAATACTCTCTTTCGCTGATGACTTCTCGCAGCTTAGAGAGTGGGGGACTGACTGATGATGGATAAATCGTAAATGGACCCGTGGCGGATCAACACGAACAAAATCGAATTTAAGCATCTGGGATGACTTGAAAACCGAACTCGGCCGACGCCGGGCTTGGCCGGCCGAGCCCAAGCTTGGTCGTGTCTTGGCCGCCCTCCGCGGGGTCATCTTGGCCGACCCCTCCGCGGGGTCATCTCGGCCGAGGCTCGGTGCATCGGGTTGACGCTGTCTTTTCGGCATCAGGCACAGTCCAAGGTCGTTGCAACCACCCACCTCTTTATCGGGGGTGGTTAGGGCCGAAAAAGGGTATAAAAACACTCCTCTATGTCTCATTAAGACGCATCTTGTCCTAAGAACAAATTTGTGTTGTTATTAGTTTATTACACAATTCTCCCAATTGTAATTGCATTGTATTGGCTTTAATAATACAAGAATTATCTTCGTGATTATACATTTTGTCTTATCATTATTCATTACAACATTTCTTGTTTAATTCTTACCTTATCTGATCTAGTACTTTATCATAACCAGGTTTATTAATTCGGACCACTTAGGTTAATAAAATCCATCAGGATGAAACTCATGATTTCGATCAAAATCTTGGCTTAAATTACGTACACTACCTCGGAGAGTATAGTTGAGCGTAAAATTTTTCGCCCCTTTCAACATTTTCTGATATATATGGGGACAATAATTAGGAAATTAAAGGAAAGGTACATGATTAAAGTTATGAGGTCTAGCTTTATGGTGACAGTAATGCCCCATGATTCTGACGCCAAGCAAAGACCAGTCCACGGCTTGGTAGGAATTCATTTAACCAACATCGTCCTACTTGCTTATAGTTACTTTCAAATTTTACCCCCTTATTTTTATTTCATGATATAGTAAATAATAATGAGATATTTTTCATTATGTGAGTCTAAGAAAAAATGTATATATTAAAAATTTGTCTGAGCGAATAAAAGTTAGAAATAAGAAATAGAAGCTGAGTCTATGTAATATTTTCGATTGAATTGCTTACTTGCTTCCATCTACTTTACTAAAGCAATACTTCAATCACTTGCACGGATTGTTCCAATCATCATCATTGCAAGATACAGATCAGATCAGATCACAGTAACTAACATCTATCTATCTTTTTATTCAAATAAACCTTTATAGTCAATTGGCCAAAAATCGGACCGACAAAAGTATCGATCAAGTTTCAAAGGCCAGTATGGTGGTTCGGTGAACCAAGAAGCTTATTTCATTATATATATAACTAACCAGCTCAAATCAAGGGGTACGAATTTGAACTCATGACCTGTGATTACAAGCGGAAATCCCTATTTCATTATATATTTATTATTATGTTGTAAGGTAGTAAGGTAAGTTTTATATTATATATATATATATATATATATATATATATAGAATATTAATCAAATGTGGCCGTGCTCTTAGGTGTGGCCGTGTGGTCACACACCACTCAATGTTACGGAATACACCACTCAATGTTAAGAAACACACCACAATGAAAATATACAAAAACACCATAAAACACACCACACACCCAAAATAATGCACCATAACTCTCATGTCCCTAATGGTGCATTTGCTAATACTGTGTGGTGTATATTTGCATACCTAGTGGTGTGTTTTTGGGTGATGCGTCCCTAACGATGCATNATTCACTGAGATGGGTAAATGCTCTGTGCACATTAAGCACCATTGGTTTTGCTGGTACAACCATCGGTGTATCAATATATAATGGTATGTTACAGCACGTACCCTTAACATCGATCATTTAATTTCAAGCACAGCCTTATTGGAAAACACCCTGGCTTGAGTTGTTTGTTTTAAAATCTAATCTTTCTAGGAAAGAAGGTTGATAGAAGGTCAATCAGACATCATGTTGAGGGAAGCTCATCTTCTAAAACATTCAAGGCCTTCAATGCTCTTGGGACAATTGCCTTTTCATTCGGAGATGCAATGCTTCCAGAAATACAGGTAAAAATGTATAATCACTCATTCTTTTTGGGATGCAAGTATAGAAAACTTTCACTGAACTGGTCTCCCTATCAAATTATATTGTTTTTCCAGAGTACAGTGAGGGAACCTTCGAAAAAGAACATGTATAAGGGTGTTTTAGCGGCATATAGCATCATCTTTTTGTCTTACTGGCAATTAGCCTTCTTTGGGTATTGGGCATTTGGTTCAGAAGTTCAGCCTTATATTGTAGCTTCTCTTACTTCTCCAAAGTGGACAACCGTAATGGCCAACATTTTTGCAGTCATTCAAATATCAGGATGCTTTCAGGTATTATATTCCAACTTTTTTACATTTTTTTTGGTGAAGAGGGAAACACACACTCACACAGCCACTATCCGAAAGTGTGTACCGGGTAAACCCTGTATTGTGACCTTAGCCGGACTACAAGAAGTAAACCAGTCTAAATTGCTCATAGTTCACTGACTTAAACCAAGAGGGTTGGGATTCGGACTCTGACGTTGTGATTACAAGTTTGTGGCCCTGTTTGGTAAATGACTGTTAGCTGATTGGGTTAGAAGGTATGATTAGTTGATAACATTAGCTGATTGTAGAAAGTTGTTTGATAGATTAACTGTTAGCTGATAGCTGTTTGGTATAATTTCTTTTCTCAAAAAGCTAATTGAAAAAGATGTTTTATGTAGCTTTTTGAATTTTAGTATTTTGGAGTTACAAAAAGCTTATTAACCAGACAACTAATAGTGGTCAAATAAGCTAAAATTGATTGATAGGCTGATTATTTACCAAACAGGGCTTGTATCCTTAGCCATCTTGGCTGGCTAAATGCTAAGGATACTTAAGATTGTCTGAAACTTATGAAAATTGCAGTGGCCTGTTATGATATATAGTGGAATATCTGATCTGATGTTGTGAATCTTTGTATGTTAGATATATTGCAGGCCAACATTTGCATATTTTGAGGAGAAAAGCAATGGCGGCTCGAGTCTCCACAAGTATATGATCCGCCTCGCTTTCACCAGTCTCTACATGGGGCTAATAACACTGGTAGCTGCAGCAATGCCATTCTTTGGGGATTTTGTTTCCATATGCGGAGCTGTTGGGTTTACGCCGTTAGATTTTGTGTTCCCTGTGTTGGCACATCTGAAAGCAGGGAGGTGGAGTCGCCGGAATTCAAAGCTCCGGCTGCCGGTGATTGTCATCAACGCCGCCATCGCCATCTGCTTCTCAGTTGTTGCCGTTCTGGGTTGCATTGGTGCAATCAGGTTTATCATATTGGATACTAAAACTTACTCATTCTTTCATGATATGTAGCCAACTGGGCATTGCTAGCTCTAGCAAATTTTATTAAGCACCACAGAATGAGTTTTATTTTAGTTTACTGAAGTATCATTTTTATTACATTTCATGTACCTAATTTCATTTTATACACACAATAGGTTTATTATAGTAATATTAAAGTATCATTTTAATTTCAAAACATTTTCATTTGACAATATACATAGAAAAATACTGGTGTAATCTCATTTTCTATTCTCAACTTCTATTCCCTGTCACTCGTTCTTAAGGTAGACATTTTTCCTGGGATTTAAACAATAAAAATAACATATTCTTATTTGTCCCAACTCACATCATGGAGTAAAAGTGAGGAAGTAAAATTTGGAAATACATATATAACTCATATACATATCTAAATGAGCTGTGCTATTTTTTATTTTTTATTTT
>CM008337.1:27478317-27493226 GCA_002525835.2 Ipomoea batatas | reverse complement strand
TTTTTTTTTTTTTCTTTTCCTTTTTCTCTTCTCTCTCGTCTTCTCTTTCCTAGTCACACTTGCAAAAACTCCTCAAAAACTATAAGTATGGGGATGCTCTTTTAATCTAATGCTTTAAAATCTGCCAAATTGCGGGCTTCAAAAATCAAAGTTCACCTCATTCTTATTGAAGGGTGGGACAGGCCGGCTCGACAAGTTTACTTTTGATCTCAAGATATCAAAAGAAGTGTCATAAAAAAGCTTGGAATTTGAGTCTTATTGAGTTTAAATGTTGCACCCTTCTACTAATCATTAATGCATTCTCTTTTTGTTTTATGGATCATGTGCTTCTTGACCTTTCTTTGTCTCAAATATATGCTTAGCCTTGTATTTTGGTTTGTTTTGCCTGGGTAGGCTTTGTGTATGGTGTCTATAACGCTTTTATCCTGAATATTTTTTTTTTATTGTTTCTCCATCATATCCATTAATGTCTTCTTTTAATTTACTCAAATTCTGTCGAAGATTAGTCATTTAGGAACTAAAAATACCACTTTAGTGTAAACAAGGGAACCAAATGTGGATATTTCAGTAATTGAGGAATTGAATTTACAATATATATAATCCTGGGTTAGGGATGATTAAGAGTATTACTTTTAAAAAATAATTTTTAAATTTAGAGTTATATATATATATATAATGAAACTTTTCCTAATATTTAAACTATCTGCACTTATTTTAAATTGAATATTATAAATATTTTAGAAAAAAAGTCAAATAAACTCTTGAACTTTACTTAAAAAAAGTCAATTAGATCTCTAAACTTTTTAAAGAATTAAAGTAGCAATTAAACCCATCAATATTGTATTTTGGTGTAATGAAGTTCAAATATCGGTTAGTGACCTGTGATGATATCGGTCAACATTCCGGCCAACTCTGACGATATTTTCGGTGAGAAAGCGACCACTGAGGAGGCGACTCAGATGGTCGCCTTCTCTGGTCTGGTTGCCTTCTGCCTTCTCTGGTCTAGTTGCCTTCTTAGTAAGAAGGCAACCCAACCACCTAGGGATTGCCACCTCTTCCATTGATTATACGGTCACCGGTCACTTTATTGTCAGAAATATTACCGTCGAAGTTGGTTGAAACCCTGGAATTCTAGTGACCTGTGATAGCAAGTCATTACTTGATTTTTTTACCTTCATTGCACCAAAATATTTATGGATTTAATCACTACGTACTTTAAAATATTTAGAGGGCTAATTGACTTTTTAGGTAAAGTTTGAAAGTTTATTTGACTTTTTTTTTCAATATTTTAATACAATTTCATTAATTAAATTCAACACATAAAGTAAAATGAAGTAAAAAACGAAAAACGAAAAAAGGTGCTTGATATATATGATAAAGACAAAGGCTAGGAATATTGTGTCATTTGTGTGTCACACTGTCACTATTAGTCACAAGGTTAGGGATTTAAACCACTTATTCTAAGTAGACTTAGTTTATATAATTACTAGTTGCCAGTAAATTTCAAGTTGATTTTTTTAAATCAATTTATTTACACTCCTAATCATACAATTTTCAGCTTTCCAAATCATTATTGTTGGATAAGAAAACATTTGCATAGCCTATGAGATGCATTGGATACATCCCAGAAAATGTCTACCTAGAAAACAGTATTGCTTCAATTCCTCAGATTCCTCAAAACTAGGGTTCTTGCGTGAGAATATATTCAACTTTTTTTGTCCTCTGTCTGGTCACAAGGAATATACCCTTATTGTTATTAAAAACAATGAGAAAATTACATTGATAATTCAGTTATATTCGTAGTGCAAACTTAGTTTCTGAATTTTATACGTGATTATCTTTAATCCTCAAGTTATTCACGAAGTAGTGATTTTAGTTCATCGGGACTATTTCTACCATCAATTTGTCACTTAATAAAGTGGTTGATTTGGTCCTTCAAGGACTAAAATCGCCACTACATGCATAACTTATGATTTAAAGATGCCACGCATATAACTCATGGACTAAGTTTGTACCATGTGTATAATTGGAGGATAAAAATGCAATTTTCTCAAAAAGAATTATCATAAATGATACGTGAATAATGATTTCGAAACATTATTTTGAGTAAAAGTCACTATCAATTTCAATCAAGTCAAAGTGAATTTGAACTCTCCTAAATGAGAAGATAAATTTCGTATTTATACATTTTGAACAGATATTGGATAAATAAGAAGTTGATTTTCAAAGTATGCTTGTATAGTTTGTAAAATGGAGTTTGAAAAAGTTTTGAAGGAGACTTTTGTGTCACATTGAAAATAAAGGAATATTTTTATTAATATAAATATATTCTCAATTTTTTGGTGACGAATGAAACTCGCAGCCACTCATCAAAAGTCTGCAGACTGTGCACTAGGTAAATTATGTTAAGCTATAATAGCTCGTAAACCACACGTGAAAAATAAATCGTATATTAAAAAGACCACACATGAGAGATAACAGTAACGTGCTGACATATGAAAACCTCACATTCTTTAATTATAGTATTCTCCAAATTAAAAATTGGTTAGAAAAGACATCTAATCTGCACTTAGTGTTTGAATTTGGTATGAAATCAACATCCCCTACCTAGCTTTGATGCAAATTAAAGTCACACTATTTAAATGAAAAGCCTTTAATTTAGCCATTATGAATTGTTAGTATAATTTAATGTAGGCATAATTTGATGATAAGTTACATTTGTTTTAAATAATTAGTTTATATTCAAAATTTGCATCTCCATTATAATCAATAGATAAGGTTGAAAATTATGGAAAAAATTATGTGACATTTTTGTAATGGTTATTGTCATATTTCATAAATCTTATCTATTCTCAAATTCTTCCGTCTTCTTGAAAAAAATTTCAATTAGTAAACAAACCCTATCCTAATTGCTTAACGGTTATGATTAATGTCAAATTCTAATTAACTAATTAATTAAGCTCTAATCAATTATCACCAAACATTATACAAATCAATTGCCAATTTTTCTTGTTTTGTTCCTATACTGGGTTGCAAACATGGCATATTGTGGTGAAAAATAAATTTTATTATACTTTTCTTGATTTCAAAAGTTCTTGAAAAAAGAATGTCATTTTCAAAGTAAAATTTTTAGATTGTATTTTTTTTCTTTATTAAATATTTTGTATTTTTACATATGTTTTTAATAAATTTTTTTTTATTATATATTCAAAATTATATAAAAGAGAACCTTAATTTAAATTATCACACATTACCACTATTTCTTTAAAATCGACCATGTTCTCACCACCTAATCCCAATTAAAATTATAAACAAATTCTATCCAAAATAATGCATCATAATAATTACTCACAACCCAATTTCATTCAAAATTTTCAACAATCATTACATACAAATTTGAATCTCATTCCAAAATAACAAAAATAAACAAACAAATAAAATGATTCGAATCAAATTCTATAGTAAAGTTTGAAAATTTTACAATGAAATGTCCCTAGCTAACTTTATATTGTGAAAAGTGATTTTGATCCATAAAAGACAAGACAAACGCTAACTAACGAGTCATTTAATTGTTGCCCTGCTTTATGTGGGCAAAACAGCAGGATCTTGAATATATGATATTATGATGTCGTGCCAACTGTATACAGACCTCACACATTCAATAAGAATAGATAAATAAATACATGAAAAACTAAGAAGTAGTTGCAAACCAAATATGGATGCTATAAGAAAAGACTAGTGGGTGTACTTGAATGTTTGGGGGAAGTTGTAACTGTTACGCAACCAAGTTTATAATTTAAATGGACAATAGCAATCGCCAAAAGTATATTTCATGTTTGATGTGGGACCAGAATTAGTCTCGATGTGTAGAGTTCTAGTGTATCATAATTGAGAAAATCTATAGTTTTAAAAAAGTCCTTTGCTAGCTATAGTCAGAAGACAAACTTCACTCAAAGCACACATTGGAATAGTGCGTGCAGACTTTTTTGAAAATCAAAGGTAAACAACACATTTTAATCACGCATTCAAACTGTGGGGAGTTCGAGGGACTTCACACGATTTGCTTGGACTGCAGTGAGGTGGGGCATCAATCCACGGTATGTCCAAAAAAAAATCCATGACCTCACGTCGCACGAGGGACCATCTCAAGGCAGTAGCAACTCGGAACCAATGGATGGAACATAATTCTCAGGGAGACGGAGGGTACAAAATTTGTGCACGGGGAGAGGGAAGCCAGAAGGGGAAAACTATTGTTGTCAATGATAAAAATACTCGGGGTTCGAGGAAAAAAAAAGAGATAGGAGAAACATAGAGAGTAGTAGCGGTCATGAAAAATCCAAAAACGTGCACGAGAATAAAACTATGGTCCATTTATTTTAATTCTCTATATTTTTAAAATTTTTTATTCTCTATTTGTATTAAATTAAATATATGTATAAGTAAACATATCCTTTATTTTTTATTTTCTCCAAAAAATAAAGAATTTCTCTGATTATTAAATCCACCCAACTTATAATTTTAAGTGTCATAATAAAGTATCATATATGTTGGAAGATTGATTTATTGTTGGTTCATGCATTTTTTAAGGTAAACTCTTTATGCCCTAATTTTTTTTTTATTTTTTTGTGTGTTTGTAATAAATTCATTTTTATTTAAGAAAAAAATATACAAATAAAAAAGGCATGAGCCAAATACTCTTTGTGGAGCGTGGACTCACATTTTGTGATAATTAATTAACATTGGTGGGAATGAAGGGGAAATTATTACGCAATAATAACATATATATTTCAATCGTATGCCTAATGAATGTTTATTGGGTCAGCTTTCACAATCATTCCCACAATCCCATCTCACTGATTGCGATTCTGAATGCATGCCTTCAATTCCCCTTTTACTTTTAACCATTAATTAATCATCTTTGTGATCTCATCCCATTTTACACTTCATTTCACTGGCTTTTCCACCTGTCACACACCCCACCCCACCCCCCTCTTCCTCTACTTTTCATAAATCCCACACCATTTAATTTGCACACGAGTTCTACTACACATACTCTCAAATTCTACTCTCTTACTTTTACACCCTGAAGTGACAAACAGAGATTGATTATTTTTATCACGTGCGAAAGAACTCCCAGAGTCCCAGGTGAATTGAAAGATGAGAAATATCTCATGAAGAATGCCAATTCGCTTTGTGCCATCCCAAGGAGAGACTCGTTTGCTGATTTGCTTCTTCAGCTTCTGCGCATTGCTTATCTGCCAAAGTTTTTATTTGACATTGCTGAAAATGATGGAAACTAAAATATTATAAAAATATAGTAGATCTTATTGAAAATCAGTAAAAAAAAAAAAGAAAAAAAGAAAGAAAGAAAAAAACAAACAAATACAGAATAATGTGTATACCTTTGCACCTTAGGGGGTGTTTGGTTGGGTGTAGTTTGGGGGGAATTGGAATTCATTGAATTGCAATTCAATGAATTCACAAACTACATTGTTTGGTTGGAGGGAATTGCAATTCCGTGGAATTGCAATTCCCTCCAAATGATGAATTGCAATTCAGTGGAGATGAGGAGCAATTTTGTTGGTGTAAAGACAATTTTGCCCCTCCTCACATACCCTTTGTTTTTTTTTAATAAATTTGAAAGAATTATTATTATTTTGAAAGAATTATTATTATTATTATTATTATTTAAAGAATTATTATTATTATTATTATTATTCTACTATTACTATAACTACAACATCTACTATAACACAAGGGCATTTTAGTCATTTTGTCGTTTCTTACCTTTCAATTCCTTGTACTCCTATTCCTGCATACCAACCACTGTAATTGCAATTCCTACTTTATTCATTGAATTGCAATTCCACCGAATTACAATTCTTTTCCCCCCTAATTCCCTCCTCCCAATCAAATGCCCTGTTAGGGCGCATAACTTTGCAACATAAGGTGTAGAACTTTAAACATTAAGGTACATAACTTTGCACCTTAGAGTGTGTAACTTTGAACATTAATGTGATCCACTTCAAACCCATAATGTGCATAGCTTTCTAACTTTCTAACTTAGAGTGCATAATTTTGAATACTCAAGTGCATAGCGTTGTACCTGATTTTAAATAATAATAATAATAATAAAAGTTTCGCACCTCAAGGTGCATGCATAACTTTGCACCTTAAGGTGCATAATTTTGCAATTAAGAGTGTATAAATTTGCACCTTAGAATACATAATTTTGACTACTTAAGTGGATAAGAAAAAAAAAATACACTAGATGATTATACCAACTTTTATACAAAAGATTTTCAATGATATCAAATACAATAAGGTAATATTAAAAATCATTTGACTGTTACACAAATATTATTATTGCATTTAAAATTACTATTGCTACTTTCTTTCAAAAAAAAAAAAAAAACCACTGCCACTTATTAGTAAGGTATACACTTCCTTTAATTATGAGATATTTGAAATCAATAAAAGTGTATTTTAAAAGTCGTTTACCAAATACTCATTTTAGTTGTTAATTAGTCAAACAAATAAAATTTTAATTGACAAATCATTATCCAATAGTGAGCCTCCTGTGAGACTATTTTACGAATTCTTATTTAATGTGATGGTTCTGGTAAATATGAAAATGTAATACTTATGCTGAAAAGTTTAATACAAATGAAAAATAAATTGTTTGTTACTTATAAGAAAAATATAATACTTTTGACAAAAAAAAAACGTAATACCTTTAAATCATAATATAATATTCAGGGGTAGAACTATTACTTATGAGAATAATGTAATACTAATCATTGATAAATTAATTAATTATTATATATAAAAGAAAACATAATATTTATGAGACAAAATATGATATTTTTAATGAAAAAATAATATTAAAATTAAAAATACTTATAAAAAGTGTAATATTTATAAAAATCAAATCCATTTTATAAATAAATATTCAGGAGACAGGCTCAAAAGAATTTTACATTTATCCCACTGGTAATAAATTATCATCATTAGATTCTCCGCTGTCAATAAGTATACAGGGGACTCTAATTTGACCGGGAGGGTTCAGCCGTTCAGGGCCAAAATTTGCGCCCACGGCGTACGTTAGCCGAATTGTGCACCGGATTTGAAAATTTAAAATTGGCGTATTTAAAAGAAAAATGAATAATAAAAATGCCACCTAATTTTCTCTCTCTACCCAAATCTCTCTGCAGTCTGCACCCTCTCCTCCACAGAGCTCCAGTCTCTACCTCCATTGTTAGGGCATCTCAATAGCCGCTTTGAGCAACAATTCTTTGTGTCTAAAGAATTCATCTAAGTTTCCGTGGAAATTGATGGGAGGATGAGAAATTTTCGGTTTTCTCTGCTTAAATTTCGAATTTTATGAGTGTTTCTAGGTTTTTCTTCACAAGGTGGTCCTGAGAGTGGGAAGACGAGGAGAATGCCGGCACATAAGTCGAAATCGGAGAAGAGAGAAGATTCTAGTCCTCTGCGGAGGGATCCTTATGAGGTCCTCGGAGTCAACAAGTACTCAACAGATCAGGAAATCAAAACCGCCTACAGAAAATTAGCTTTGAAGTATGTGTATTCTTCGTTTTTTTCCTTTCTTTCTTTATTTCTTAACTCATTATTGTTTCAGAAATGAGAAGTGATATTTTTTTGGTTGGGGTTTAAAATTTTAATTTAAACCGGATTTCTGATTTCTTGGAGCTGGTTTTGGATTTTTTAATATGTAGTTTTGTGAAAATTTTATGCAACTGTGTGCTTTGTTACTGAGAGCAGTGAAGAGGAAGTGAGAATCTTTAATTTCTTGATTCATTCCTTGTTATTGATCTCAGGCCCCATTGTACTCAGTGTGCTTTTTGCTGTCAATGCTTTTTCTTTTTGGCTGTTTCAGTTTGGAATTTCAGTGAGATAAGTGTTTTAGAAGAATATAACTGTGCAATAGAATTTCAAGTCTTCAACCAATGATATAATCAGATTAAGGTATTTCTTACAAAGATAAGAAACTTCCTTCCACTATGAAGAAAGATGCAGAATTTTCTGGAAGAAAAATGTAGTTATTTTTGCTCCATAACTGGGAGAGGCACAGAATTTACTCTGAAAGATGCATTTTTCTGGGTTGCTTTACCGTAACAAGGGAGAAATGGCAGTGTGCCTAAGTTAGGAAGAAATTCTACTCGTACTATATAGACACTGTTGCTCCTTAGTTTACTATTTGTTTCAATGTTTGTTGTGTGGATAGAGTTTCATCTGAACAATTGAAATTTAAATGTCTTTCTTTTATTTAGTTATTATTATTATTATCATTATTATTATTATTATTATTATTATTATTATTATTATTTTGTAGAATCTTTATCTTTTAAACCACTCCATTGCCTATATTGCTTCCTATTGCCTTTGTATATTCTATTTCTTAAAATCTGCGTTTGTACATCATTATTGATGTGAGATGCCTTCCTTTTGGTACCTATTGTACATCAAATTATAGGTTGAAAATGTCATAGGCAATTTCTATACTATTTATAAGTTGTTTATGTAATCAGGATTCAGGAGAAAATGCATTTTGCAATTAAGAATCTGACTAATGAAGTTGGAAGTTGCATTCTGAGAATCAATTCAATATTATAAAACTGTGTTTCTTGATGTATGGTTCTGTGTATATATGTTTTGAGAATCTGATTTCTTTTCTAAACCTGTGAAGGTACCATCCTGACAAGAATGCAAATGACCCTAAAGCAGCTGATACGTTCAAGGAAGTCACTTTTTCATATAACATTTTGTCTAATCCAGACAAAAGGCGTCAATATGACTCTGCTGGTTTTGAGGTTTGCAATCTCTTTGTTTACTTCTAATTACATTTCATCTTTCATTTCACTGATAAAAGCGAAGCCTGCAGTCATACAGCTATATAGATAAAAGAAGTTAAAAAACTATGTGCCAGAGTCTGTATGGATCTGTAACAGGAGAATCTACAATTTTACCAGATTGATAAGGATTCCCATAAACACATGGATTCCCTAATTCTGCAGGATTACAATAATATAGTCACCAATAACAATTGCCTGTAACTATGTTTTATTCAATCACAATCACCTAAATCACCTTTTTTTTTTGCTAGTTTAAGTTTACTACCTTAAACACAGTATTATTTTCATTTTAATTTGACCGAATTGTTTCTAAAATTATGTATTTTCCAATTTTCAGCGTAGTTTTTCTTCTTCTTTTGAACTTTTCTAGTGACCAATATTGACAACTTTTTAACTTTTCAGGCCGTGGAGTCGGATAACCAAGACATGGAGTTGGATCTTTCAAGTTTAGGACCTGTAAATACTATGTTTGCTGCACTATTCAGGTCAGTTTATGTTATTTGCTATACTTGACTTACTTTCTTGCTCTTACTGATCTATAAATCTATAATCCTATCATTCTTTGCCATAAAATAATACATTCTCTATCTCTTATCAGTAAGCTTGGGGTACCAATTAAGACTGCTGTCTCAGCCACTGTCTTGGAGGAAGCATTAAATGGCTCAGTGTCCATTCGTCCCCTTCCACTTGGGCAGCCCATCTGTAGGAAGGTATGATCTACTGAGCTGAATTGATTGTTCTCTTGTAACATGTTTCCTACAATTGTAATTTGTCTTTCCATAACAGGTAGAAAAGCAGTGTGCTCACTTCTATTCTGTTACAATCACAGAAAAGGAAGCAAAGGGAGGCTTTGCTTGCAGGGTGCAGTCATCAGATAAAAGCAAGTTCAAGGTGCATATACTTGTCTGGCATTTTAAATGCCACTAAACAATATATGAAAATATAGTGTCTTTTAGTATTCTAATGTGCATTTTTGTTCATCTGCAGTTATTGTACTTTGATCAAGAAGAAAATAGTGGACTGAGCCTTGCACTGCAGGTATAGACCCCTAATCTATAAGTACTTCCTTGAATGAAGGCTAAAAATTGTGGGTTTCTAGGCATTTCGGAGGATATACTCGTGGGTGTCTTATGTGTAGAAGAGCTACAAAGTTAATTTTTGTAGCTATTTTGGAATTGAAAGTCTAAATTGGAATGCAGCTTTTATATTGATGTGAATATGATGCAGTTCAACTTCAGTCTCTGCAGTGTGGACCTGTTTTTTCATTAAAGTTGTGCTACCTCTATTCTTTTCAGTAGTTTACCGAGTCCTCTTATGCATTCTGTATGTATCCTTATTTGTTCTTTTATGAATACAGAAGCAAATGTAGCATCAATTTATGGTCAAGATACAGGAATAGACCATCCTTTTTTATGTTGAGCTCTCATCTATACCTTAGGATTCTGTACTGAGATTCATTGCACAATGTTAGCCCAATTCCAGGAGGGGTTCATTAATTGCTCTTTACAGAAATTTTAGCTTACATGATTCAAATCGACTCCTCATATGTATTGACATTTTCCATATAACGATACCACTTCCTTGAGGTCTTTCAATAACTGTGTCGCCTTATTCATAGGAGGATAGTGCGAAGACTGGAAAGGTCACTTCTGCTGGGATGTATTTTTTTGGATTCACTGTTTATCACATGGATCCAGCACACAGCTCGGTGAGTGCATATTTTGATATGCGAACTGGTTCTTCATTTTATAGTTGTCCCCCATTCTTTAGCTTGTTGGGTTGGTGCAGATGGCATCTGCAAAGGATCAAGACGCTGCATTATTTAAGAAACTAGATGGGTTTCAGCCATGTGAAATAACTGAACTAAAACCTGGAACACACGTATTTGCAGTATATGGTATCTTCTTTTGCTTGTAGATCAATATATTCTTCATTTGTTCTCAAGAATGTTTCTAACACCCCTTGCTCATGACTACCTGTGCAGGTGACAATTTTTTCAAAAGTGTAAGCTACACCATTGAAGCTGTTTGTGCCGAACCTTTTGCCGAGGATAAAGAGAATCTAAGAGCTGTAGAAACTCAAATATTATCAAAGAGGGTGGAGTTGTCCAAGTTTGAAACAGAATATCGGGAGGTATGCCCTCTAAGCAGAATCGGTATTTGCCCGTACAGACTCAACTCACTGGTTCAATAGGCAGTATTTGGGAGAAGAAACCAAGGTTCGAAACTTAGCAGCGGCAGTGTGGGGATTATGCCCAAAGTGGGCAAATCCCTTGTGCGCACCGACATTTGGCCCTATCTGCTGAGCCACTGAGTTACCATGATTTACATCCTTTCACATCCTCTGTCTGGCAAGGATATGGGGGGCCCTTGGGGTTGGGGATTCAACCTTTTTGGAGAAGAATTGGTATTTGCTAATTTTACTAGGCATTCTGTTTAATTGATTTTTCACATTATGTCTTGCAGGTTCTTGCACAGTTTACGGAAATGACAAGTAGATACGCCCAAGAAATGCAAGCAGTGAGTTGAAACCTAAAAATTTACACCCTACCCCGTCCCTAATTAGGGTAAAGGATACTTACCATGCCCTATGCTTATGAACAGATTGATGAGCTTCTTAAACAGAGGAATGAAATACACGCCTCGTATACAACTGCTCCCCCGATGAAGCGGAGCAGCAGCGGTCGTAGCAAAAGTAGCAGCGCCTCCAAGGAGTCCAACGAAGGCAGCCCAGTAAGACCGAAGAAACCTACAAGGGAACGACTGAAGAAGAAAAAATGGTACAACATTCACTTAAAGGTGGACAAAAGGAAGCCTTGCTAAGCACGGTGAGAGCTTTTGCCCTTTGCCACCAAGTCAATATATGGCTTTTCTTTTTTCAAAACACGTCCCACTATTTGTGTTTGTCAAGCACAGGAGAGCTCAACTAGTTCTCTGCTTTTCCGGTTATTAGTCTTGTCCAAGCAACGAGCCCGTTGCTGGTCTACACAAAAGTAAGCTTCGGTTTCTCTGATGCACGTCTGTTGATCAACAGTGTGTTAGCGAATACTGGTATGTCGTGTAATGGTCCTATACACCTACATGTGAAGCATCGTCACACGTTATTGTAGAATTCTTCCCTCTGCATTCTTTTGTTAGCCATATTGCCTGTTTATGGATTCCATTATTAATGGGAAGTTATTTTTTCTTAACTTACTATGCTCCCCATTCCTTCATTCTCTGAACTTGTCAACTTTAGTAATGTGCTGCCAACATAGTTTTCGTTAATCGAATCAAAAACACAGAATGAGAGCCTATTTAGACATCAAATAATTTGTTATTGATAAATTCTCTATCTGTTATTTATGTGTGTTGAGTATATATAATATATAAACATAAATGTGTAATCTAACTATCAGTTTAGATTTTTAATTGAGATAAAACATATGTTTCAATTTGGTATTAGAGTCAATCTCATGTCAAGTTGCTTTTGGTATCAGAGTCTCATGTCAAGTTGCTTCAATTATGTACTCTAACATAGGTTTTTTACCACATTCACACACTTTTTCACTCTACATTTGCATTTCACCACATTTTCTACAGTGGGATAATGCCATATCAATTTATATTCTTATAATAATGATACATTAGTCATTTAATATCATTTTAATAAAGGCATTTAATATCATTTTAATAAAAAAGAAATGATAACTCGTTATAAGTTTTATCATAATAAATATTAAGGCGTATCGCATATTTTTCGTTAAAGTTGAATTACAACTTGTTGACGTGATCCACTATGGAATTAATATTAAAAATCCAAGAAAGATAAATTTAAAAGAAATGTATGTAATAATTTATGAGGACTTTAAATAATATATCGACAAATATATAAACCAAAAAATAGTTTTGTTGAATAAAATAAAAGTTGATAAATGCTTTATTGGGATATACAAAAAGCAGAAACTGTTAGCTAGACATTGGCACATTGCTTTTGGAAGACCATCTTTCCTGTATCTTTTTGTCATTTTCTTTTGGTCGTCATTCGTCAATTTATTTCAACTCTGACTAAAATAAATAATATATTTGTTTACTTGTTGAAGATGTAATAATCCTTAATACAATTGCATGAACCAGGGGTGTCGGCAATTTATATGTCGGCAATTTATATTGTGGAGCAGGTGAACATTGAATTGTGGATGCTGATTTAATATATAGAATTTGACTTTCATAAAGTATAGAATTTATGTTCTGCATAGGATTATAAAGCTGAGGATACATAAATGTTTAACATAATACACATACACATAAATATGATATTTTAAAATAAGTACATACAGAGCATGTATATTATATTATGCTTTTATTGTGTCTTCATCTATATAATTCTCTACATTATAAATTTCAATTCCAAACTTTCAACATTAGGAATTAAAATAAGATAATTTTGTAAAAGTCTAAAACTCATCATCCATATAGGCTATGTTTGGCAAACTTAGCTGAAAAGCTATAAGCTCGAAGCTGAAATCTGAAGATCTGTTAAGCTAGTTGTTATGCTTTAAAGTGTTTGATAAAATTAGCTTTTTGATAACTTGGTAAATGTAAAAAATACTAAATATGACATCTTCATAAAATTTAAATAATTTTAAATTTAAATAGATTTGTTTACATATTAAAGTATAAATTAATGAAATCAATATATTTTAATAAAATATAGAGTAAGAACATATATTTGAAAATATATAAAGTAAAACAAAATGTTTATAATTCATAAAATTAGTTCATACAAAAATTATTGTTCAAACACAAATGTCAAATTGAAATTACAACCAAACATATTGAAGAGAAAAGACCAAAAGAAGTTTTAATTGGGAAAGATAAATAATGCCATTTATTTAAAATAATAAGGTTAAAGATGGAAAAACGTTAAGAAGGTACTAACTTATTTTGAGAACATTACCAAACAGAACTTATAGCTTATTAGTACTTTAGTAGCTTAAAATAAGTTATAAGTTCCAAAATAAGCTCTGCCAAACAGAACCATAATGTTCCTCCCCTTAATCTCCATCATCATTGATTTGGACAATATCTGAATCTTCATGTGATAACATTCCTCCCTAACTCTCATTAGAGCCCTCTTCTTCATCTTCTACCTACAAAATACACAAATGAAATTAAAGTATAAAAAAAAAAAAAAGTTAACTAAGAAAATGTAAAAAAAAAAAAATATTTTGTTAATTAACTTGCCAACACTAAAATCATGCAACCAATTACGAATGCAATTAAGGACTTGCACATTCTCAAATAACATACTACTGTATTTTATGAGCACACGAGCACCAATAAAAAATGTAAACTCTGATGCAACAGTAGTGATAGGAATACCCAATATATCAAGTGCCATCAACCAAAGGATTAGATATACATGCACAAGACCCTTTCAATAATCCAAGACATCCAAATTCTCGTGATAATTCATACAATTGTTCATCCAAATAGCAATCCAACTCATATTTTTCGATAGTTCTAATATGATGACCGAAGGGGCTGAAATTGAAAAAATTTGAACAGTTACAGCACTAAATAAATAGTTTTAAAATTCGTAAACTGCAATTAACAACACCCCAATAGTTATAGGACCAAAAGTGAAATTTTCTTAGAACGAAATTTTTACGTTAAGTATAGCTTAGAGACGAGGAGTAAGCATGATCAACAAGTAGGGACGAATACTACAATTACTCTATAATAATAGGAAAAGTGCAATTTTTCCTATTAAAACTGCTACTGCTGGTGCTGGAAATTTATCCAAAATAGCAATTAAAGCCCTAAACTTTCAAAATGTGCAATTTAACACTTGAACTTGTCATTTTGGTGCACCTAAACTCAAAAGCCGACTATTCACTTGAAATAATCTGTAATTAGGTTTCCGTCAACAATTTCAGCGACTGACGACCATTGAAGAAGAATGCGACCATCCAGTTGTCTTTTTCAGTGGAGAAAGCGCTCCAACTAGAGAAGAGATTGTCCGGTTGCCTTCTCCAACGAAGGCGACCGCTGT
>CM008337.1:27384087-27409927 GCA_002525835.2 Ipomoea batatas | reverse complement strand
TATATATATATATATATATATATATATATATATATATATATATATATATATATATATATATATGATGTTGAACAATGAGCATTTAGAAAACATTAACCCAAAATAAGGATCAACATTAGCAAATCATCCATTTATGATAACAATATCAGGAGGAAGCTAGGAGAGAAAGAGAACATAAAGCATAGCAGAAAATATATATGCAATTAGCAACCGCTGAATAATTCATAAGAAACAAGAAAAATCAATGATTGTTGCACAGATGTGCTAATGTGCCTCTGGAAATATACTGAGATACCGCTGTTACTCTGCCAAACTACTAGTCCTCAGTCCTTACACTGATGGGAAAAACTTGTTGAGATTGAAGGGCAAGGAGTAGAACTCTTCGCTCCTCGTGTCGGTTTTGAACGACCTGAACTTATCCCACCAGTTCATGCCTCGGTCCTTCCTACTCGCGCTGTCTTTCTTGTGCAGCGAGGCATCCAAGAACAGCGCCAACACCCCCGCAATGAATGGTTCCGAAGACAGAGGCACATTGATCATATCATTGAACTGGAAAAAAGATCAGAAATATGCATATAAAGATTCGGCTTTGAACTGTTTCTAGTGGAGGTTTAATAGCCAAATCAGAGTTGGAGTGCTTACCCATCTCGCTTTTGTGTGTACAGGACCAAACCCGTTTATTGCAGTGTACTCGTTGAAGTATTGCGGGATGGATAAGCCCATGAAAACCGAGAATCCAAGAATGAATTTAGTCCTAAAGCTGTTCAAATTGCAGAATTGGAGGAAGCTGAGGCCTGCTGAACCTGAAAACCGTATGATTTTGTTACCCTTTATGTATGGTTTTGTTAAACAGTCGAGGCTCACGAAGGATGTAAAAAATCGTGTTTAGATACATACCGACATAAGCAAAGAACAGGCAATACAATGCAGCAATGATGGGTGCTGGAATCGACGCAAAGACAGCTCCGAATTTTCCTGGACAGGCAAGAGTGCAATAGAGGCAACCAATAAGCGTGTTGCTAAAGAGAGAGCTAAAGAGAGAACGATTTAGTAATTTTTGCAGGAATAAAGAGAAGTTGTTAATCCGATTCAGCTGCACTCACCGAGTATCGAGAAGAATATCATGAAACCAGCCGATATTTGCACAACTCTCCGGCTTCCAACACGAGTCAATGCTAGCAGACCAGCATTTTCCCTATAGAAAGAGAGAGCAACTTCCGTTTTTATAAAGATGACAGGTTTGGATAAACCTTCGTTTCGAAAAGGAATATAGAAATCTTACACAGAGACAGATGATCCGTTCCCTGTTCCAAATAATCCCGAAAACAGTATGCCTACACCCTGGAACAAATTGAAATAATTGTTCAGTGCTCAAAAACTAACAAATTATGAAGAATATGATAAAGATCTTACAGATGTTAGTGATATTAGCTTTTGTATTTATATAAAATCTGATTCATTGGGCAAACTATTTGTGTTGGTAAATACATTAACCACAATTAAGCTACAAGGTGGATACATTAACCACAATTGAGGCATAGTTCAGGACCCCACTTCTTGTTTTTCTTTTTGTTTCTTTTGAGTACTACTGACTCTGTTACAATGCAGTATCTGTTGATAACTACTTTCTCAACCCTCCATTTCTTGTATTTGGTCTAGTATTGGAGCGAGTACACCGGTAATATAATTCATTTACCTGCCAGCCAACGCCACGGCTAAGAACAGAAGGCGGTATTGGGGTTGCGCTAGCATACCTGGAGACGGCAATGAAAGCGCCAGTGGACTGTCGACAGAGTAAATAAAGGTCATAAAACTCGCATATTCTGCATAGTGTATATATCAAGCTAAAAATGTGTAAAGCAGAAGAGAGATAGAGTCGGGATTCTCTAAAGCACACCTCAACCAGAGCAACGAATGAGGCTGCCATCATTGCAAATGCTTCTCCAGCGTCAAATGTGGGAGCTCCCCATTGAAATGGATATGGAACCCGTATCCTGCAGAAATGTTAGATCAAGCGTTTACCACTACGCCAGAAGTTATAGCTAGTAGCGAACTTTATTTCCTTATAGCCCCATCACATTTTCGAGAAGCAGGTTGCTGAACTTGGCCCTTCATCGGCCTCTGCCCAACAAGAAAGTTCACAGTAGTGAAGACGTGAAGTGACTTAACTCGTGTGCATCAGAAACCATTAGGTCAGTGTTCCTATGCCACCAATCTAGTGATCTACAAATGTTTGGTCACTGACACATGCTTAACCATAAATGGCCTTGTATTATATGTGACAAATAGTTGTTTGGTTATGCAAGATGCGAATCATTTAAAAATAAGTCATCACGTTGAACCTATTTCCCGATGTCTTACCAGGGAGCACCACTGATAATTCCAGCACGATCTGTTCTGCAGCTCAGTTGGGTCTTAATTGGTGCATTCTTGTATGCTCCTCCCACTGTGAGAAGGTGAGCATAAATCCACACAATGGCAACGGAGAATAGGACAGCAAAACGGTCAAAGACATGCCGGTCTCCTTTCATCAGGTGGGGTATGTACTGCACAAAGTAAAAAATAAAAATTACACACACACACACACAATTGGGTATGTTTAGAATACGCTTCATAGAGGTTTAGTGCAACATCAAGTCTGGAACCTGTGAAAAGATTACAAGAAAGATGAGTTGCGGCAGTCCAATTTCCACACATTTTGCAACCTACAAGTAAAAGTTGAAAGTCAGAAAATGACAATCAATAATAAGTTTATGATTGCAAATTTGCAATAATGCAATCACAGATCAGCCTAATCCTTGTACTTTCTCTTTTCGCTTTTATAAATTCCCAAGTGACACTTGTAAGAACATACCAGAGGAAAACCAAATTCATACAGCCCAAACCCTGATAAAGCTACCAATGGAACAGCAGAAAGTGGACTTATGAACCTGAAAGTGGTAATAATGACCAGTGAGCTATTACACAAGATAAAATGGCATAAAAAAGGTCAAAACAACAATTCAGATCATTATGACGAATGTTGAGAAAACTTTTCCTTCTCTTTTCTTTCTTTCTTTTTTTGAGTACTACTGACTCTATTACAATGCAGTATCTAAATATAAAGTTATGGTCCTAACAAGGATTAACCCACCTAGTCACATTTCGCCAAAGACCACTAAAACCGAGAATAATTTGAAGAGTTGAAGCCACAATCAGTGCTCCCTGAATCGCACGCATTGTCCTCTCAAACTTCTGCTCAAGTAACATTGAAAGAAAAGATAAGATCATTAAATCTACTAAAAGGCCACTTTTCAATCAACAACACTAATGGATTCTAGTCACCTGACCTCTTGAGGATCCATGATCCCATTATATCGACCAGCCAAGACTATCGAAAGTGTCGTAGGCACAAAAGTATAAGAGCCGCCAATGACAGCAGGCAACCGAGTGCCAAACAGAGACTGAGTCAGTGTGTTCAAACCAGCAACAAAAAGCAGTGTCTGAATCATCTTTGCTTTTTCTTCCTGATTAGAATGACAATCAATTCCCAATCAGGTAGATGAAACACCAGAATAATCGGGAAACCCATCCTCTCAACCATTACAACAATAATGTTTTTTGTAAAATCCAAACCTCACCTTTCCTCCCCCCATTTGAGGAACCAGAGTGGTGGGGATGAGTACAGTTGTACCAAGCATAACAATGTAGTGCTGAAACCCAAGCAATATGGCCTCAGCTGCAACCACAATTAAAACATTCATCCATAAAATGTACAAAGCCTAACTCAGATACAAAGGCAGAAAACCCCATGAAAGGACCCTAGATAACTTGTTGAGCTTTCAAAAGCTGAGATCAAAACTCATAGCATTAGCAAAAACCCATTACATGAAAGGAAAAACAAATAGGAAACATCAGCTTTTCTACAAGGGGACACAGAAAATGTACCCCATAAAGCAGTAATGCAGAAGACAACATTATCAGATAAAAAATATGTTAGAGAACAGCATTCATAATTCTTAAAATTTATTATTCCTCCATTAAAAAGAAGAAAAAAACATTTTCTGCAAAACAGAGACATTGGGGTTGGGGGCTTACGCCAGGGAGGGGGGCTGGTAATGCAGTAAGAAACATTGGGCAGCTGATCTTTGACAGGGTGTGGCTGTTCATCCTGTTTAGGCGGCGCCGCGGCACCTCCTCCCCCGGCCATGTCCTTAGCTTCTCCCCTTCAAACTTCTCTAAAACCCAAAAATCCCTATACCCTCTCCACAAATACAAAGCCTGGAAAAATCTCAATCCCCAAACAAAATAACAGCCCAGGTCCAAGAAGCTAGAAGAATGCAATAAAAGAACAAATCATAAAAAACAAAGATCGCAGGAGGTTATAGAATTCTTAAAACCCTCATTGAAGAAAAGCAAATGTGGACTAGGAAGGTGGCATTGACAGGGAGAGACAATGTGGGGTGGGGGGTGGAGAAAAGCTAAACAAAAACTAGGAGTGAGAATGGAGAAAGCGAGCAAAGTAGTACACACCCTCCCTCCCTCTGTCTGGAAGAAGAGAATCTTTATAACTTCTCTCACTAAAAATTTTATAAAAAAATTCAATTTTGACGCTTTGGGTTTGCAGACATCAACAAAACTTTTCCTCTTTCTCTTGGCTCACGAAAAAGATAAAGCTAAACAAAGCATCTCTTCTCCTCCTTTAACATTCCCTTTACTTCTCCATTACACAATATAATTACTCTGAAAACGAGTAATTTTTCTCTGTTTAGTGAACGAAAATGACAGCCAACTGGCTTACTCTTTTAGTTCTTCTAGGCATTGCTTGTGAAGACAAGAAAAGAGCCCTGCAATAAACAATTTGAGAGTCAAACAAAAATTACGACAACAGATTTTCAGGATTCCTTTATTATTCTTTTTTGCACTCTCAATTCTAATTGTGAAACGTCAAAATCTGTACAAAATGAGCAATCGCTGGCGTGGCGTGAATTGCCATTGGGCATTGCAGTTTTGTTGCGGGCAGTTTTGCATGACAAATCGGAGTGAGCTGTAACACCAATACGTGCGTAGACATCGACTGACGGGCCTTTATCAATTTCGACTGTCATATTTCTTTTATCTTGTTTACACATAGTAGGTTAAAATGGTCAAATAAACTCTGTAAATTATTACCTAGATCAAAAATAATTTTCAGATTTTGTATCTGTAATTAATTGTATTTGCATTTGACAGTTTCTGTATCTGTAGTTATTATCATATATGTGTCAGTAATTATCAAGTTATTTGTTTATATGTACAGAAACGATTAACTGTAGATACATAATATGTTATTGAAAGTACAAAATTTTTGTATCAGAATTCACAATATAATATGAAATGGTATAGCAATTGATAAACTCCTAAACATTATACGAAAAAGTGATTAGTTCTATAAACTTTAAGATTTGGGAACAAAGTTCAACCTTGACCAAACTATCCTCATATGACTTGATTGTATGGAGAATATTTTGGACATTAAAGTTATCAAATAACGCATATTTAAATAATATTGCTATAATATTTATTATATTTTATAATAAAGTATATGGAGTATTATCATAATATTTTAATTTAAACAATTCCCTACATATATATATCATATGCATTCCTTCCGTTTATAGTAGGTTTATAATATTGTTATATATGTTCATAAAATCAAAGTTAAATGCACATAAATATTATATTACAATTGTATCATGTTAATACTTAATAGCATGCATTATGACTATGCTTGTAATATTTGTTCTATATTCCATAAACCTAAGGATTAATATCTTAAACACTGAACTATGCATGTGTCGTACATTATATGTATTTCCAT
Source organism: Ipomoea batatas (assembly GCA_002525835.2). NCBI lineage: Eukaryota > Viridiplantae > Streptophyta > Magnoliopsida > Solanales > Convolvulaceae > Ipomoea > Ipomoea batatas. The sequence continues at coordinate 27,404,088 of CM008337.1, read as the reverse complement.
TGAATTTATAGTAGGTTTGTAATATTCATTTTATATGTTAATAAAAATAAAATTTAATGTACCGTTGCACTAAAATAATGATTTTTTATGATACATCAATATGACCATATGGGTGTCATTAAAGTAGAGACTTTGAATGATATGTTTTTTTTACATTAATTTTTTGTATAAAAGGAAAAGGATAAAAATAAATTTAAGTTGAGAAAATATATAAGAAAAAAATAAGGATGTGTCATGTGTTTGAGTGAATGTTGCTACGTACACCCTAGGCTATAATATAACTATTGGTCATATCATCACAAGTGCAATTCACTACTACTCCGATCACTTTTCAACTATTTTTTTTTATTCATTAATCAAACGCATGTTTTTTTTTCCACAAATGTTTTTTTTTTTTGGTTTATTTTCATTATTTTTTATGATTTTAAATTGGAAAAAGGATCAAATAAGTCATCGAATTTTACCTAAAAAGTCAATTAGGCCCTAAACTTTTTAAAGTAGCAATTAAACCCATCAACATTGTATTTTGGTGTAAAAAAAATTTAAAAATCGATTAATGACATAGGTCATTAGGGTTCCGGTCAAATTTCCGACACACTCAGGCCATATTTCGGCACAAAAGTCACCGACGACCGTCAAACGGTCGCTGGTGACTCACTGGAGAAGGCACCGGAGAAGGCAACCCGTGAGAAGGCGGGTTGCCTTCTCCAGTGAATCATCGGTGACCGTCGATTTTTGTGCCGGAATACGGTCTGAGTGTGTCGAAAATTTGACGAAAACCCTAATGACCTATGATCACAGGTCATTAACATGTTTATGGACTTTTTTGCACCAAAATACAATGTTGATGGGTTTAATTGCTACTTTAAAAAGTTTAGTGTCCTAATTGACTTCTTAGGTAAAGTTCAAGGGCTTATTTGACCCTTTTCCCTTTTAAATTTGATTGTTTTTGTTCAATATAGAGTAGTATTTTTAATATAGTTTCTAAACATATAAATTTATATACTAATTTTAAACTTAATACTATGTAAAATTGAATTGTAATTAATTAATTTAAATCTTATTAATTGAACTAGACACATAAAATGAGACGAAAATAACATTATTTTTTCAGCATCTATTCAGTTTCAAACTTATTTTCAAAATTATATTACTATATTATAACTTATAAGGTGAGTAATAAGTGATAAAATTAACATCATATTGGCAAAGATTTTATTCATATGGGACACTTGTTATTTATCAACGTCCATGCAATTCAAGCGCATATTACTGACACGTGGCACAGAATATCTGCATCAAACTTTTTTGTACTACTGAGAAACTATTCGTCCAGTCTTTTCAAAATCTGGTAAAGTTTTTGCAGCTGACTGGATGCATAGTAGCACAGTTGTAATTTGTAAATCTGAATTTCCAATCAAATTATATTCTTGTTTTTTTTTTTCTTTTTCATATATTTCTATTAATATATTGACTCAATGATTCCTAATTTCATATGATACTTTAGAAGCCACAGCTCGGTGGTCGAAGTCATTTATATATATTTATATTTATATTTTTGAAGAACAAATTATATTTTTTTACTATTTTCTTTTTGCATAGTGGGCTAATATCCGTACTTTGCAGTTTGCAGGGTGATGACTGATGATAACAACAACACTACTACTAGCCATATTTATCTCAATTCTATTTTCTTTTCTGGTTTTATTTTAAATAGTTTTTTTAATTTATAATTAAATATTTAATAACCAATCATGACACACAAACTTTGAATAACCTTTCTTTGTATAGATTATATATATAGAGAGAGATTACACATTTACACCCAAAGTAGAATTGAGAACTATCACACATAACCACATATTTCAACTTCACCAGTCACCCAATTGACTTCCAAAAAATTAAAAAAAAAAAAACAAAAAAAAAAAAAATTACTTGGCAACCCAAAAATATTGGGATTACTTCACCAAACTCCACTCCAAACCCTGTCTAAGAAAGGAGTAATCTTTTCTTCAAAATTGCATTTTTTTTCTTCATCAAAAGCTGCAAATCTACCTGAAATATGTAAGGAGAAAGAAGGGTAACACACAGATTAAAGGAGGATGAAGAGATGGGCAAAACAGATGCATTGAAACGAAAAGGAAAAGTTGTTCAAAAGAAGTCCTTTCCTTGGCCATTGTGTGCATTACTTCTTTTAGTCTTCATTGGCTTGTATTTCTACATCATTGCTCTTTCTTCATATTCCAAAACTCATCAACCCCCTCCTCACCAGCCCTTTATCATAAATTCCACATTTTCATCTCCCTTGCATTCCCTAAGCCCTCCAAAAGGTACACAATTGTTCACTATTTGAAAAAGTTTTCATTTTTTTTCCAAGATTCCATAGTTTTAACTCTTGGATCTTACTTGTGCAGATAAAGATGATGAAAGTGTATGTGACTACACAAATGGGAAATGGGTATTTGACAAGTTGGGGCCATTGTACAATGATGAAAGGTGTGGGACAGTGAAGGAAGGGAGGAATTGCAAGAGCCATGGAAGGCCTGATGTGGAGTATCTGAACTGGAGATGGGCACCTGAAAAATGCAATCTTCCCAGGTTTGACCCAAGAACATTTCTCCAAATCTTGAAGAACAAGCATTTAGCCTTTGTGGGTGATTCCCTTGCTAGGAACCAATTGGAATCACTTCTGTGCATGCTAGCCACTGTTTCCCCACCTGAATTGGTGTATTTACAAGGTGAGGACAGTCAGTTCAGGAAGTGGCATTTCCCTGCCCAGCATTTGAATGTCTCAATTTATTGGTCCCCATTTCTTGTGAAGGGTGTGGAGAAAAACAATGAAAAGAACTATAATGTACTCTACTTAGAATCTGTGGATGAGAGCTGGGGTTCTGATATAGGGGAGATTGATTTGTTGGTTTTGTCAGTAGGGCATTGGTTTTTGCTCCCTGCTGTGTTTTACTATGAGGGTAAGGTACTAGGTTGTCATTATTGTGAAGGGCAAAATTATACTGAAATTGGATTCTATGGTGCTTTTGAAATGGCACACAAGACTGCCTTCAAAACAATTCTTGAAAGAAAAGGTCCTTCTGGTGGTTCAATTGATGTTATTGTCACAACATTCCCCCCTGCACATTATGAAGGGGAATGGGACAAGTTTGGGGCTTGTTCTAAGACCTTGCCCTACAAACCCGAGGAGAAAGTCCTCGAAGGGATAGAGTATGAGATGCGGAACGTTGGGATAGTAGAAACCAAAGAAGCAAAAGCAAAATCAAAAGCTAAGGAATTCGGGAACCGGATTAGATTTGAGGCATTGGATATTACTAAGTTGTCATTGCTTAGGCCTGATGCTCATCCCGGTCCATATATGAATCCTAATCCTTTCCACGATGGAATCAAGGATCGTGTACAAAACGATTGCGTTCATTGGTGTTTGCCGGGGGCCATTGATACTTGGAATGAGATTTTGTTAGAAGTGGTGAAGAGATGGAGTGGTGAATCCAAAAAGGAAATGTAGATCAGATACAGGAGTTTATTTTCTGGTTTGTCCTTATTATGTTTTGGGGTTTCTTGAGGATGGAATTTTGAGATAAACAAAAAAAAGGAACAAGAAAACGAGATTTCTAGAGGCAAAAACTGATGATCTTGTTCAGACAACATTTGTTTACATAGTATGTACATAAATTCTTTTTGAACAGTTGGAGATATTTAAAAAGTATTAGGTTTCCTTCAAGTCTTTTATGATACACATTTTACATGCATACACTGTATATCTACAATTGCATTGGGATAGAAAAGCAACACTACTTGAGAATAAGTAATTCATATGTGACCTTAAAATACATTTTCTTTACACATATATCCTAAGTATTTTTAAGTTATCATGAAAAGTCATGGTATTCTAGTTGATGCATAGTAGTTTATTCTATTGCCAAGTTACTTATTCTGGCGCCCTCACTGAAGCCATAAACTTTCTGACTTGGGATCTCGGATCATGAACAAATAAATTTTGATGTTCGAGAATCAATTCTGAACGCATGCATAGCCCATCCGATTCCTCTTGTATTTGTAAATAGAATCTGTTGGAGTTCTTCTACACATTCTACCATCGAGGGCCTTTCACTACTATCGATTTGGACACAACGTGATGCTAGGTTTGCAAACATGGTGACAGACTCCATTGTGTAAGAACTCTTGCTCATCTCTGGATCAATCACTTTACGCAGTTTCTTCTTGTCATTCAAAATATGCCTTACCTGTTGCATTCCAAATCATCTGTTTCTCACTTGGTTCTTAAAAACCGATTCTTACTGTTATAGAACCTATTAGAAGGGTGATAAAGATTACCTGTAGTACCAAATTCTGATCATTTGGACCAAGATTGAGGTCTACTGCCCTACGTCCCGTCAATAGCTCGAGTAGAACAACACCAAAAGCATAAACATCGCTTTGTAAAGTGAGTTTTCCTGTCTGTCGCCAAGATAAACTTACCAATTAATTAGTCGAACAGTTGTTTATTATGATTCCCCTCTGTTTGGTTTCTGTTTCTTGCGAGATTGTAGCTATAATGACATTAAGTTCATAAGGAAGTGAAAAAAAGGGTGTTATCTTGGAATATTTAGTCATACCAATGTATACTCGGGATCAAAGTAGCCGAAAGTGCCAAACACTCTTGCTGTAACACAAATTTCCTGCCCTTCTGGCATCATCTTAGCAAGCCCAAAATCAGATATCTGCAAAGATGATAATAGGAGTACTATGTAAAAAAAACACCATTTCGTCGTTATATATGTAGCCTTCCCGGATGAAATCATTTGATTACCTTAGCTTCGTAATTGGTGTTTAGAAGTATGTTGGTAGATTTAAAGTCCCTGTGAACAATCGGCATCCCAACAGCAGAATTCGAATGGAGATATGCGAGTCCTCTTGCTGCCCCGAGAGCCACTTTTAGTCTCAAAGGCCAGTCCATCTTCTTCTTCCCTTCTCCTATTCCTGCAGGCCAGTTCTAAGATAAGTGAAGAGTAAAATACAGAGAGTTTAGCTGTGAACAAAACTTGAGTGAGGCGTAAACCAACCGTTTAAGTGGTCTTGAAGGTTTCCCTTTTGCATGTATTCATACACAAGAAATCTGTGTTTCCCATCTGCACAATAGCCTACTAAAGAAACCAGATTGGGGTGGTCTAGTCTGCTTAAGATATCTACTTCCACGCGAAACTCCCTCTCCCCTTCCACTTCTTTGAACGGGCGTAGATCCATCTTCTTGATTGCTACAATCTTTGGATTCCAAGAAAACTATGTTATTAATATTAACTGTCTATAAAAATCCTGTTTATATATGTATAATGTATCGCCTCAGTGGAGGCGATATTGACTATTTGTGCTTCAGTAGGTTGAGAAAGTAGTTATGAACAGATACTGCACTGTAACAGAGTCAGTAGTACTCAAAAAAAAAAATGTGAGTGATAACATACTTCTCCAGATCGGAGTGTTCCCTTGTAAACTCGACCAAATCCTCCTTTACCGAGCAGATTTTCATCACTGAAAGAATTTGTTGCCTCCTCCATTTCCTTGAATGTGAAAACTGATGATCTATGGTGCCTTTTTGCAGGAGGATTCAGATCTTCAATTTGCCAATCTTCTGCAGGTTTATATACCCCTGGAAGGAAATAGGGAAACTGTAACATGATGGCATTGTAAAAATCGTAAAGATGATGAAGATAAAGAAGCCAAATTAAAGCAGAAACATATATGCATACAAGGATTGATCTGTCCCTCGGACATGCTTCTCCTGCGCTTGTTCCATGCTGTAACGAGGCCAAAAGGCATGACGATATTTCTTTTTCTTTTCCTTTTTCTTCAATCGAATCGTATTATTAGTTTTCTGATTGAAATGATGTTATGTTGTGCAATCAAATGAACAGAAACGAAGCTTCTGTGAGGACACTGCCCAGGAAATGAATTGCTCGAGGATACAAATTACTGCATGGCCCCTGAGAATCCAGGTTGGAGTATGCATAAAGCAAGAGAAAAAGATTAGACCTTGAAAAATACTTCACGAGTTCACGAACCAAGCACTGCCATTGCCACACCATAACTTCTCGCTTGAAGGATAAGAAAACGAAAGGGAAAAAAGGTAGCACATGTTGCTTAACTTCAAACGAGAAGTGATTGGTGGGGGTAACTGGATGAGCTTGAAAAGGAAATAAGAACTGCTTGTCTCTCCTTATATTCTCTTTTGCTTTCTTAGTTTCTTTGAACCCCAGAGAAGGCTTTTGTTGAGTGGTCATTTTCTCATATAGCTTTCTATCATCATTCCTTTCTTGGCTGTTTTGCTGCAAATTGTTCCTTAAGCCACACAGCATATTGCAGCCTGCCTGCCTTGTGCTGATGATAAACTGTTTGCTAATTGCTACTAAAATTCTTGTTTAGTAGGAACCATTGTATCTGGACTCTATTACAAGATACTATCTGTTATATGCTTTTTCTAACTGTTACAGTTCAAAGAGTCAATACCCCACCGTCAGGGTTTGATCCTGTGACCTTCCCTCAAAGAAAAGTTACAGAGGTGTCATATGAGCATAAGGTGTCTGACTTGTAGCTTTAAGTTAGATGCATAGCCTGCAAGAAACCTTAAACAAATTGGAGTCTTGTTGAGTACAAAAGAGAGTGGAACTTAACAATGGAACCATGCCTTTTAATTTGCATGCCCTGCATGCATGTGAACAAAGAGGCAATGCTCATGTGGTACCAACTGAATATTAAAACCCTAGAAAGAGAGGTGATGCTAAAGCTTAATTACTTGATGAAAGTTTTTAATAAAAACATGTTTAATTTGGCCAGGATGTTTGAGCCCAAATTAGCATTGGATGTATCTATTACTAAAATATTATTGTGCCAATGTTCAGTGAAATTGTACTTTGTGCTATATTAGAGGTATAAAAGAAAAAAACAAGTATGACTTCACAAAATACCAATCATTATTTTATGAACCATGGTCCATACATTTGTGTGAACATAAATAAAAAGTACATTTTTAATATACTAAAAGTACATTATTTTAAATGCATGATTTTTCTATATATAATCAAATAATGTATATTCAGTACACAAAAAAATATACTTTTAGTATGTTAAAAATGTATATTGCATTCATGGTCCACACAACTACGTAAACCATAGTCCATGATGGCAAATTATTGTGTGGACCATGAATGCAATATACATTTTTAACATGTTAAAAGTACATTTTTTGTGTACTGAATATACATTATTTAATTATATATAAAAAAAATTCATGCATTTTCAAATAATGTACTTTTAGTATATTAAAAATGTACTTTTTATTTGTGGTTCACACAAATGTGTGGACCATGGTCCATAGAATAATGATTGATGATGGATTCATTGGGCAGAGACTTCCATTGCTATTTGTCTATAACAAAGAATTAAAAAATAAAAGCAATTTTCTTTTAACCCCTTTAAAAATAACTCAATTTCTTTTTAAAAAAATCCAAAAAAAAAAAAAAAAAAAACTCTTGTAAGGTGAGGTTCTGAATTTCCGGACCAGAGCTTTTATGGTTCGTCTTTAATGCTTCACATCAACAACTACTTCGGTGGTGTTAGTCAATTGCCCCGCTGTTCTATTTAATTTGGAAATTTTATATGTACATACCCAGAAAAAAAATATATTTTTAGATTTTAAATTTTATATGTACAATTAGAAACTAAACTTACATTTTTGTCTTATAATATAAAAACCAAACGTGCAATTTTTTCCATTAAAATTTTTAACAATTAGGTAAATTTATTTATCACTACTTTCAGTAAAAACAGTTAACGAACTTTACCCATGTGGCTAGTCTATGAATACATTTTTCAAAGTGTATGTAACAAATCTCACCAAATTATTATATATTCCAATGAAGTAACTATTGAAATTGAAATCTATATGCAAAAATAAAATATTTAAGTATTAAAAGTTATTTGATGTAAGTTGTATGAAAATGCACTGACATTTTCTTCACAAAGAAAATAATTATATTTTTTTGTATCAGTAACAGGTACAACACAATATCATCACTGATTGACACTTTATAATTTTCTTCACACACACATAAGTATGATCAAATGAAAATAAGTCTTTCGAAGAAAACTAAGAATCAATATTAAGCTTTACATTTGAAAAAATTGAATGGATCATATCAAATTTTTTTAAAAAATATTGTGACATTTTTATAATTATCACTAACTTTACTATGTAATTTAAATCACTATACTCTGTAATTTTTATAATTTTTCAGGAATGCACATTTAGTTATTACAAAGGGCACGTTTTGGATTTTAGAATTTATGACTAAGCATTTTGGTTTTATTTGGTTTATGGGTTCACTTTTACTGCTTTGGGCTTAACATTTTACGATTTAAATTTAAAAATTAATTTTTTCATTGATTTTTTATAAGTTATCCAAAAATGCACATTTAGGTGTTACAAAGTGTATAGTATAGTGTTCTAAGTTGTAAAGTAAAGATGATAATTCCAAAAATGTCACCACATTAACATGTTAATTGATATGATCTATCTGATTTTTACGGATGTATAGTTAAGATTAATTCTTAATTTTCTCCTCACCAGTTTTATTAACTGCTCCTTAAAGTTTTGAAAGCGGGAAACCATTACCCACCAACAATAAATTTTGTTAGCAGACAACCTCTTAACTGCAAAGGCCAGATGCCCAAAATAAATGCTTTACCCACTCGCATTAAATTTCTGAAAATTTTTGTTCTATTTCAATTTTTTTCATTTTTACTTTTAAATCATTGAATTAAAGAAGTAACAAATTTAATTCTTATATTACATTTCACTGCAATTAGTCCTCAAGTTGTAAGTGAAGTCACTCAAGTCCGAGCAAGGGCAGTTCAATTATTTTTGGGTGGTAAATTATATCCAAAGACACAAGATCGAATGCTGACTGTTGCAGACTTGCAGTGTTACACATAATGTGATGGATTTTTTGAAAAATATCAGACACTGACCGCTGAAGTACCATAATTTATCCATCCACTATTATGTCAGGTCGGGGAGGTACAATATTTTATGGGTTTCAAAATAAACAGTAAATTTTTCAAAGCACCGACTGATGATAGTTAGTCAATAATCAATACGTACTAGTGAGAACGGTTAATAAAGAAGCATGCACAATATCGACGGCGGATGAACAAATGGCAATAAATTGCCCAGCCCTTTATCAACCCCCTCCTCTACTATATATACATCTTCATTCTAGCTTCCTAAGCACACACTTCTCTACCTATTTCCTTATCTGTTTTCTAAGCTTGGGTTCAAGAGATTTAGGTATGGCTGGTCACCAAAAGATTGAAGTGGACGTTGAGGTTTGCATTGGTGCTGAAAAGTTCTGGCATAGCATCAGGGACTCCAATACCCTCTTCCCCAAGATTTTCCCTGAGGTGTACAAGACTATTGAGGTTCTTGAAGGCGATGGAAAGGCTATTGGCTCCATCCGCTTGATCAAATATGGTGAAGGTAAGTCTACGATGTTGATCAGCACTAGTGTCTTTTTTTTGTTTTGTTTAATTAATATATTAGATTTTCCAGTTTATGCGAGACTAGCCCCCAGAACCCCTACCCAAGAGTCACGGGAGGAAGTAAATAGTGAGCTGCCGTGTCAGTCCCCATGTTCTCACCCCTTGTTTGTACACTTTGTGTACAAGGGGTCTTCATAATCTTTGAACAGTCAAAGCCTCCCAATGACCCCTAGTTCTCATGTGAAATTCGAACTCCTGCCGCAGGAGTAAGAGTTTAGGATGACCGATCGAACCAACTGAACTAGCCTTGTGGGGTAGTGTCTTTTCTTGGTGGGGCCGGGAGAAGGGGTGATGGAAAACTCACAATCACTATCCGAGAGTGTGCACTAGGTTGTGACCCTAGTCGGCAAGGACCACAAGGAGTCTTTGTAACCTTTGAGCGGTCAAAGTCTCCCAATGACCTCCAAGTTCCCATGCGAAATTCAAACTCCTGGCGCAGGAGCAAGAGTTTAGGATGACCTATTGAACCAATTGAACTAGCCCTGCAAGCTAGTGTCTTTTCTTGGTGGGGGTGGGGAAGGAGTGATGAGGAAAACCCACAGCCACTACCTGATGGTGTGCACTAGGTTGTGACCCTAAACCACAGAGAGGGAGATAAATCAATCTAGGTTACTCATAACTGACCAGCTCAAACCAATGCATACATAGTTGAACCTAATGCAAAAAACACCTGTTCCAATCAGCATTCCATCTAGCATGTTGCATTTCTAGCTAGTTTACAAAACAGGTGGGTGGGCTTGTTTGAACTGAGAAACATTTTGGGTTTTTGCAGGAGCTCCTCTGCTCACATTCGCAAAGGAGAAGATAGACGCAGTAGATGATGAGAAGAAGACAGTGAGCTACCATGTCCTTGAGGGTGACATCCTGAAACACTACAAGCATTTCAAGGCTTTCCTCTGTGTGACTCCAAAGGGAGATGGGAGCCTGGTGAAGTGGTGGTGCGAATTCGACAAGGCTAGTCCCGAGGTTCCCGAACCCCACTTCATCAGGGATGCCGCCGTTAAGACATTCAAGGATCTCGAAGCCTTTCTCAAGGCATAAAATGCTCTACTCTCAACTGTTCTTCATGGAATCGCCTTCTTCAGTTCTGTCTCGGTCACTACAAATGTGTGTTTAGTTCAATAAATTGATATGAATAAGGCCAGTTATGGTCTCATTTGAGTTCAGAAATGTGAGTCATGATATTGTATGTCTGAAACACCAGCAGTAAATGATCTATTTATTCAAGCATTATCTAAATGTGTAAAGCGTTTATATTTTTTCAAAAAGGCAAAAACTCCTATGAAACCGTCTCATGGGTTCTCACATAGCACTAAATCTTCAATGTTTATTGCAAATCAAGAATTACCCCGTATTTGCAAAAACACGACCACATTTCAGCACAACGATCAACATTGAAGTAATTTACATGTCGTATATTAGTCCTCCAAGATATGTGTGTTGCATTTAGAGTACAACAATGAAGCACATATAATAACGCTTTTACCTCCAAGTTCTATACACATTTTTGGTGGAGCAACTTCATTCGATTGATTATGTCTCCCATGACCGCATTTTCTACAGAAGCATACAAAGTTGCTTCAATCAAATCCATTCCGTAAAGTAAGTATACAATGTGAATTTGTAACTTTAGCCCTATGTCTCCTCCCTCTTTTTCCCTTTCCCCCACACCTCAACATACTCGTAAAAAACATATTCACAAGATGGCCACATATGCTCGAAAGGAAGAAAGAAGGTTTATTAAATGGAACAGCAAAAAATGCAATAAACCATGCATATTCAAATAAAAGCATACCAATTTTACATGGTCCGGTGACTTTGGCACTAAATTCCCGTCTCCCCGCCTTTATTTTCCAAGAGAGGAGCCTTTTCACCGCTGGACTCGATGTTTATCACCAAACTGTCATTAGCCACCTTCATTTCTTTTGCTTTTCCCCATATCACACAGTAAAATCCAATAACAATTATAACTGAGCCCACCAAACTGCAAAAAATTCTAATGATTAGCAAATAAGCAGATAACATTCTTGCACAAATAACAGATTAAAGGCAATTTCCCGAGTTCAATCAGCAGGAATGTTAATGTCAATTTGTATGGAGCAGAAAGTTTATACAAAGGAGATCACAAACACCTTCCGACATAGAAAATATCCCCTAAGAAGATGATGCCCAATGCAGCAGCAATCACAATCCCTAATGGATGGAACAGAGCAACAAAAACAGGTCCCTTCCTGCGTACGCACCAGACCATTACACTGACTTGGAACGCAGAGCCAAAAACCCCCTAAAAAGCAGAATTAAGCAGGGAAACATAAATTGAAAAGTTTAGTTGAGTTACTCTCGATGATGAAGACACTTGCACACTGACTAAGATTTAAATTTTCTAACGAAGTTGCCCAATTTTGATAAGTCATTAAATCACAAAGACAAAATTGTGATTGGTTTTAGACTCAGCTAAGATCAGTGTAATATGCCTAAAAGCAAGGCCGATTATGATAGTAGAGCTATGAGAACACAAAGAACAAACTACATGTATAAGATTTCATTTATAGGCATCAATTTAGCTTTTAGGTTGAGATAAAATGTTTTTCAAAAATGGATTGAGCCAAATAGCTTCAAGAGGGCAACCTAAAATAAGTGTAATTGAGGAAGCAAATAACTGACCGAGTATAGAACAGCAAGCCACCTCATATCAGGCGTTAGCATCCATGCATTTAAGTCCCCGCCCACAATAAGAGCGATGACTGCAGATAGAATGGCCGTAAAGAAGAAGTAAAAGAAGACCACAATAAGCTCTGCTGGGTAATTCTTAAGGATGGATGCCTGTAGAGAAAAATATTGGGAAAGTGATCATACACAAATGAGAGTTATATTGCTGCAATGCACTAGTTTCCGCATTTCCAGAAAGTTCCAACTTTCAAGAAGTAGAATACCTGTACAACTAGAAATGCTGAAGACACCAGACAGTCAACTAAGAGGAATGCTCCTCCAATAATCCAGTCTACTTGTGGTAAATGAAGATAGTGAAAGTTGGTTCTTGAATAGGCAGAGTTTGTCAAAATCTGCGGCCCCTTACAGAGAGTAGCAATGAATGCTCCAACAATTGACACAATAGTCCCAATACATTTTGCCATGGTGCTCGAGCTGGCAAGATCCAGTTTTTCCATTCTAAAACCACCACAATATTTGAAAGAAAACATCAGATTGTTGGGCTGTTCTAATTATTCAGAGTAATAAATAACTAACAGGTTTAGAAAAAAGTATGCATGTCAATACAAGTATACTATTATCATAGCTGGATAAAACTACTTGTCTCAAATTATCATTACTTATTTACTTGCATGTGCATCTAGCTTTACTTTTTGCTTGTTCACAAATATACTATTTTCTTCTTAGTCTCTATTTTGTTTTCACTAGAAATCAATCTCCACAGAGATATTCTAGTTAACGTTAATGTTGTTATAATATATTTTATATTATTAAGGCCTTAATTATGTGGTGCAAGTTAACTAGAGGTGGTTGGTTTATCAAACACTATGCCTATATAATGCCTATATTGATGGGATATAGGATACACAATATATAGTTCATAACATATACAATTTACGGTACTCTCACTGCTAAGAAAACACAAAATACGCCTTCTAAAGTTCTGAGTCAACTGTAAGACAAAACGTCTAATTTTCTCCCCGCAGTTCTACCGTTTCAGAGGCAACACAATTAAGAAGATATCAACTATGGCAGAGGTATTTCGATCTCTAATATTGCTTTTTAGGTTTCTCGTAATTAAGTTTTTATTCAGTTCATGTTATATTATATTTATATTATCTAACAAATGTAACTAAGCATATAAAGGGCTGTTGTTAGCCAAAGGGTTACTAGAGCTATAAACAAGTTGATATCCAAAAGTAACAAGATCAAGAGCTAGAAGAGGAGTAAAAACCTGAAAATGATGGCAAGAAGAAAAGTAAAACCTGGAATGAGGTTGAGCATTGCGGAGGCAAAAGATGATGAAGTATAGTTGATTCCAGTATACCCGGTAAGCTGTGCTGAGCATCTACAGATCAAAAAGTGGACCAGCAATATCAAGATTATATTTTTACTACAATTTTTTTAATCCCTGATGACTCTATTACAAGCATGGTTGCAATAGGCGTTAGGCGCTTGTCGGGCGGTAGACTAGCGCCTAGCACTTAGGCGGTACCTAGGCGGTTTTAGGCGGCGACCTATAAAAACAAAAAATTAATTCATGTGTCTGGGTGTATGTCATATATTATATTATATATGTATCTCTTACTTCTCTTACTTATATAAATAAATAAATTTAAATATATATAAATATAATAATAAAATTAAGAAAGCCGACTCGCTCGAGTTAACTCGGCTAACTCTGCCGAGTTGGGCGAGTTAACTCGGCCAAATTCGGCCCAGTCGGTCACCAACTCGGCCCAGTCGGCCGAGTTAGGCGCTAGGCGGCCTCCTAGGAGGCTGACCACCTTGGCGAACGACTAGGGAGCAATTCGCCTCGGTCGCTAGGCGGGAATTTTTGCAACAGTGATTACAAGATAGTATCTTCTATACTTTCTCTATCTTTTGTAACCCAAAAAGTCAATACCCCACCACCGGAATTCAATCCTCTAACTTTCCTCAAAGAGAGCCACAGAGTTGCACGGATAGAGGGGTCATCTGAGCACAAATTGCTTGGCAAAAAATTGATTGTAAAGAAACACACAAATTTTACAAGATTTCCAGTACAAGAGCAATAAGTTAATGAACCATGACAGAATTACACAACATACCCAAGAATTCCCATCAAGAAAAACCAGCAGATGAGAGAGAAGGTGAGTGGAGGACGAGTTGACCTACGCACAATTAGGAAAAATCATAAATAAGGTGGAAAAGTTAGAATTTATGGACATAAATGGAAGTAGCACCAGCATATACCTTTGGAAGAAGAAAGAGGGGAGGAGAAGAAGAGCCGCAAGAGCATTGGAGTAGAAGACCCAGGTGAAATTGGTCATTCCACTAGACATGGCTGCTTTGCCTATGATCATCAACTCCACTTGAGCAAACTGGGCTAAAACCATGCCCAGATAAGGCAAAGCTCCCTCCACCTTAGCCGCCATAGCCATATCAAATTTTAGGCATTTCACTGGAATCTCTTACTTATATATCATTCTGGGAATATTGAGTCAAAACGTCGAAAAGTTGAATCTGATGTTATAAAATGGTCCACATACTGAGAATATGTTCGCGGCCCGCCGGCATCCGAATTAAAAATTATAAACATAATTTTAATTTTAGTTCTCATTTCTCAATTATAATGATATGTTTAGTTTATGTCTCCACTGACATGTCAAAAACCTTGTGGTCAAGTGGTATGGACTCAGATACTATATACATGTAACATGATTAATAGTACTGAAAAAAAATTAATATAAAAAGAAAATTTTGATTCTATTTTTATCCTTAACTTTATTAATCATGTCGTACTCATTTCTCATCTCTAAATTATAATTGTCATTATGATTTTCATCCTTTTTTAACTGTGCGTTAGGGGACCAATCAATCTGAGGGCATTCTTGTCAAAGCACAATCTTTCATTTATCAATTCTTAGTTTTTAAATTTTTGTAAAATTATTAATCCTTTTTCACTTCTGTGAAATTGTTGCTTTTTTTTTTTTTGGAGCTAAATTTTATTTTCTCTATTTGATGTCGTTGATATACAAGGTGACAACAAGTAAATTTTTGTTGCTGCGGCGGTTGGGATCATATTGAGATTCCAGGAATACCTCGGAATCAACATCACCCAACTGAATCGCAACGTTAGTTATAACTTAGAGACGAAAAGTGAGCACGGCCAATAAGAAGGGACGAATTCTATCATTACTCTATAACTTAGGAATGAAAAGTGTATTTTTCTCTCAAATTTATCTATTACTAATATTAATTGATCACCTTGAAATATGATGGTTAAACAATAAATTGTTACCTTGTAAACAATAAAATTATCAAAGCTACCATGCACAAATCACCACGTACTTTTGCTCTGATCTAGTAGTCAAATTAAGGCGTGACATTTAGCATCTAAGTCTTTATTGAACTATCTAAGTGCATTAAAAAGAGCTTCAATGGAGTCAAAGATCAATTAACCAAAGACAACAATAATTAAATGACGACTTTCATGCAAAATTATTTCTCTTTTTTTTTTTTTTGAATGCTACTGACTCTATTACAGTGTAATATCTGTTCATAAACTACTTTCTCAACCTACTGAAGAACAAAGAGATAACAACGCCTCCACTAAGACTCGAACCCACCACCTCCCGTATACAGGGAAGGGTTTATTTCTCTCTGTCTAGAGAGCAATTTCAAGAAGATCAAGATCTACTGGGAAGAAGCATAAAAGAAAATAATAATGATACAAGACATGGAGGTATGTTTTTAATTTGTATCTTATTTGATATGGAATATTTGTATTATTGGCTTACTGTCAGCAAAATATTTATGTTTCATTAATTATAATATCAATGTAAAAATCAAATTATAATACGAAAAATTATCTGGAAAGTGTTTCTTCTATATTTTCATTATATTAAAATAAGATTTAATGTACATAAACATTACACTAAAGTAATGATTTTAAGTACCTTGTGGTCTAGTGGCACCCGGTTGCACGAAATTTTTTTCATTTTTACATTGCATTCCGCTGCTAATTGGAATTCTATGGGGGTATTGTATGATGAATTGTAATTCAATGGTATGAGGAAATTGCAATCCAAACACCGCATAACTATTGTTAGTTTTGTGTATGGACTTGCAACAATGGGGCATTTTGGCTTGAAGATGCAGAGTTTCCCAGCGTTTCCACTTTCGTAATATTTTCTTTAGATTTTCCCCACATGACAACGTAGAAACCAACCACAACTATCACTCCTCCAATAATACTGCAATCAAATTCCAAATATATATGTTATTTGCAATTTAAATTTAACAACTATTCAATCTTATTTCCTAATTCATTTTTATAATCTATTAGAAAATATTATTTGAATTAATTTTTTTTTTATACAAATGCTATGGTTTGTGACAAATGACACAACTTTTTTCTTAATAATCGTTTTAGTCATTATCTTTTTGTAGTTGCAATATATCCTACCTTTTAAAAAATATTACATTTTAGTCTTTAGAGCAACAAAACCAGTAAACTACATTAGGGTTTACATTGTACACGAGTATTTTAGTAATATAAATTAGTGTAAAAAATTTATAGATCGGAATTAATATAATATAAAATATAATATTATAGAAATTAAAATTAATGGGAAAATTGCACTTTTGTTCCAAAGTTATACCATATATAATTGTAGAATCCGTCCCTAAGGGTTAGTCATGCTTACTTTTCGTCCCTAAGTTATCATTAGCGTTGCACTCTTCGTCCATTTACTAACAAAACATTAGGGACAAATTTTGCAATTTTAGTATAACTTAGGAACGAAAAGTGATAATAGAATGACGAAAAATGCAACGTTGATAACTTAGGGACAAAAAGAGAGTACGACCTTCACTTAGGACGAATTCTACAATTATGGTATAACTTAGGGACGAAAAGTGTAATTTCCTCTTAAATAGCTAGCGTAATGGCCAAGTAGCTTGTAGCTCTATGTAGACCTGGCAATTATAGACACGACACGAAATCGGACACGAAAATAACGAGTTAGTGTTTAGCCTTAACGTGTCCCGGGTCGTTAACGGGTTGACCCGTTATGTTTCGTGTCTTAACGGGTCTACCCGTTAGACCTATTAAGAACTCGTTTAACCCGTTAACATTATCATGTTAACCCGTTTACACGAACCTGTTTACAACACGCTAAGAACTATGGATGAATTTACTAAATTAGGTAAAGATCATACACCAATTATTGATGTTCAACAATCTGAAATTTGAATTTTTATTAGTTTCAATTTTATTCAAGAAACTAGTATGAACTTCTTTAATTATGAGTTTTGAATGTTATTTTATCATTGTATGAATGTTATAAATTAAATATTTTTTTAGTTTGTTTGATAAATTTAATTGTAGGTTTTATTTCTTTTTTATATAACTTAATTTTAAATTTTAGTTTTTTAAATATATTAATATGTTTAGCGGGTTTAAACGGGTTTCGTGTCATATCGTGTCGACACGAACCGAAACCTGTTAACAAAACGTGTCTATCGTGTCAACCCGCTTAACCCGTTAACAAATCGTGTTCGTGTTCGTGTTAAAAATTTGAACCCGTTAACCTTAACGTGTCGTGTCTGTGTTTAGCCTTATCGTGTTCGTGTCGTTATCGTGTCAACCCGTATACACGAATTGCCAAGTCTAGCTCTATGGCACCTCTGTGGCTCTCCCAATTGGGAGGTCACAAGTTCGAACTTCAGTAACTACATTGTAATAGAGTCAGCCGTACTAAAGAAATATACTGTAATGAATATTGTACCATATATTCGGTTATTAATTAAATACCTTCCAAGATAGAGAGTATCACTAAACCAAATAACTCCAACCACAGCAGAAACAACAATGGCCAAAGGCTTGAACATAGAGACAAAGAGAGGCCCTTCCTTCCATATGCACCATATCATCACATAGAAACGAAATGCAGTAGTGCACCCCTGCATGTATATATGTACATCACTTCAATGTATTCAATCAATTTAAATATTTAATATATGTTAGCCTCATAAGAGAAATTGTAATAATAAATGTTGGGTGGAGCCTGGAGGTCAGTTAATGGTATTAGAGTCAGATCACGAGTGTAATTAAGGTTAGTAAGTGTTAGGTGAGATAATGGTCAAGTCTAATACTTATTAGAAGAATTGTTGAACAGAGAGTGGAAGTGCGCTTGATACTGATTAAACAGGCATTAATTGAGAAAGAAGTTTAATTATGTAATATTGAGAGCTTGGATCTTACCGAAAATAAAATGGCAAATAATGTAATGTCAGGATATATCTTCCAGGCACTCCAATCTCTCACTGTTACCAATGAGACTAGTGCAGATTGGATAGTCACAAACACGAAGTGAAAGCATAGTATCATCATCTTTGCCGGATATACCTTCAGAATGGCAGCCTGATATAAACCACAACACCATAAATTTCATTCTAAACCTTCTCTTTCAATACCCATATTTAATTTTTCAGTTAGAAATTGAAAGTGGAAAAATATAATAGTTAAGGGAATAGACTAAAATTAATTTGACATACAAAATAAAGAAAGAATCGCACTTATGTGAGACCGTGAGATCGAATTTAAGATAGTTTCTTGTTACTTATGATATAAATCAAAATACTTATTACACATTTTAATATTAAATTGAAATAAATAAACTGCTACTTATAATAGATATTGTAATATTTATATGTGAAATTGTAATACGTAGTATTATTTAGGGTAAATGACTTTTACTAATGACAAATATTGTACGAAGTAATACTTATAACTGAAATTGAATGCTTATGTGTAATTCTAATGTAAATATTGTAATAATTATATGTGAAATGCTACTTATGAAATAAATTATAATACTTATTGTAGAAAATTATACTAATTAAAATTTTAAATCATTACTTAAGATAAATATTGTAATACTTATATTTGAAACTGTTATAATATTTAAGTTAAAAATTGATCTGATTGTTACTAATTATAAGTATTGTAATACTTATAATATAATTGAAATTGTGATACTTACGAAGTGTACCTTCATTGAGCATTATATTTCACCTAGTTGTCTACCACTCGACTCGTCTTATAAACAAAGATTCGTGAGGCGGTCTCACACAAAATTTTGCCAATAGAGAAAATGTTAGAATCAAACGCTTACCACTTAGGTCAAAAGCTATATAGCTAGTAGTAAAGAGGTAGCTTTATTTCCTTATACCACCACACATTTTCGAGATGCTGGGTGTTGGACATGGCCTTTAGCTTTCGCCTAACAATCCTCCAACCACTAGATGCTAGACTTGGCCTTTACATTACAGACCTCCGCCAAACAATTCCCCTTTCCCATCACCAACTAGAAAAGTAGCTTGAAATTTAAAATGAAGCAAGTATTTTGATGTCCAGACCTGTAAAATGTACCAGATTGCACAGCATAAGGCAAAGATGGCTAGCAAGAATGCTCCAAGAATCCAACTTTGCTGTGTGGATAAGAAGAGGAGGGTTGGTAGAGAGGATAATGGTTTATTGAGAATTGGTGGGCCATAGTAGAAAGTCAACACAAGTGCCCCTGCAATGGAAGCCAATGTTCCAATGGTCTTGGCATGGCTGCCTGAACTTCTCCAATTCACAGTTTCCATTCTGAGAATATACATCAGTTCAGTTGCTTTGTCAGTAGTATATATATATAT